>VXBW01006960.1:777067-790240 GCA_013400375.1 Thinocorus orbignyianus
GCCCAAAACTGGACACAGTACTCGAGGTGGGGTCTCACCAGTGCCAAGTACAGGGGGACGATCACCTCTCGGGTCCTACTCACCACACTGTTCTTGATACAGGCCAGGATGCTGTTGGCCTTCTTGGCTACCTGGGCACACTGCTGGCACACTGAATGGGATTCATCTTCCTGATTTAAGATACCTAGCCACTTTCAGACATCAACACAGAGCAGAGCACACCTCCAGACAGAAGTTCAGCTCATCTCTTCCCATTTTGTAGAAGTACATCAGATGTCTGGTGTAGGCTCTCATTTAGCGGGCTCAATGGAAGGAATGGATCCCGTACAAGCAGGCTGGGATTGAAATGTTTCTTTCCTTCATACCTCTCTCTTCCTTTGCACAACTTCTGAAATTGTTTTCTAGTCCTAAAGTGGAGTGGTAGTTGGAAGTCAGCACTAATTCTTGTGTTTGCCTAAAGTAAAGCAATTTGCTGTTTTGTTCACAGCATTTGATGATGAAATAGTTTCTACAGATGTCTCCCGCTATATTGAAGATCCTGGGTTTGGGTACAAAGACTTTGCAAGGCGAGGAGAAGACCATCTGCCAACATTCAGAGCTCAGGTACCATCTCTTCAAAGAATGTTTGTATATGTCATTGCAGGGCAAGAAGTGTAAAGCAGTTGTAGTGGGGCATGTTTGTTGCATGCCCCTTTTCTTGTCCTGGTCCATTAAATAACTCAAAGGCCTCCATAAATCTGTCTGAGATGAGTTTTTTACTATTTGTAAATCTCATACGAGGGAATATTTAACTTTCAGTCTAAATCTCATACAAGGGAATATTTAGCTTTCAGTTCAAATTATTACCAGAATTAATATTTGAAAATTGTAAAGTATCTTGCTACTTCTGGAACAAAAGTGAAAGGTAGAAAAGAAAGAGTTCCCTTGCCTTCCCTACAGATATTGTAAAAAATATATATATTCCACTGGAAGAACTCTTTTCTTTCTGTCATTTTATCAGGTATTGTCTGTTCAGTGTTTATCAACACATAGGTGTATTTATGTCTGTGAGAGCGATTTGATGAGTATTTTTCTCATATATGCACCAAATCAATTGATTTTGAAAGTCTGAAAAGGAGTTCTTAATACGATTACTGAAGTTTTTGGCTATATTTCAGCATTTTTTTTAGTGTTGTTGAAAGAACAGCATGTACAATTAACCTGTACATTGTCCTACATATTGACATCTTTTTCCATGAACAGACTCATGAACTTTTTGATTATATATATATACACATACATATATATAACAGGAGGGGCATTCTAAGTGGTTCCGTTCCAGCTTACAGAGTAGATTAATCGGCAGTCTAGTAGTAAATTGGAAACAACAGCAGAAATCTGAAACCAAATCAGAGAACTTTAATTTAAAAAAAAAGTCAGAACATGTATCTAAGGCTGTAAACTAAAGAATCCATGAAAGGCTGTAAACTAAAGAATCCGTGAAAGGCTGTAAACTAAAGAATGCATGATCACTCCTCAGGAAATGTGTTTAGCTCCATAGCAGTCTCTGCTGATCTGGATAATTTACTCTGTGGTCTTTATATGAGCCTGAAGCAGGTAGATATTGCCAAAAAGAATAAGGCAGAGTCAGTGCCTGTAAATCAGACGTTGTGCTTAACTACTTTAGGAGCAGCAGGCTCCCATGGAAAAAAGCTCTACAGAAGTTGAAATTGGAACTAAAACATCTCTACTCTTAAAGGACAGCTTCTGGCGTACATTCAAAGGAGTCACCTTGATAATTTAACTTTATTAGTGTGTCCTACTCTTAAGCAGTTAGACGTATATACCTAGAGTCTCCCAAATTCTCTGCTGTTAAAGCTATTTAAATCACAGTAGCATCCCAAAACCCTGCAATAAATCCAATTCTTATTCTGATAAAACAAGACTGCCTTTATCTCTGAGGGTTTAAATTCATTAACAGCAAAAGGTATTCCATACACAGCAGGATGTCTTTAAATATTTTTTTTTCTCACAGCAGGGATTAACTGCTGTTAGTGAACAGTGCTCTCTCCCCTAAGGCTTCTGTTTTTCAGAGGTTTTCATGATTCCCCAGGTGTCCTGGACACATTTACAGGGCTGGAAGGTACTGTTTATTTCTCAAAAGCCTTAAGGTCTTCTGGACTGGCAGCTGAAGGCCAAATGCAATGCTGTGGTGTGTTTCAGGTGTCTGTTAGGCAGCTGATTATCATTCTACATGCTCTTCCCCTCTGTCCTAATCCGAGGGCCAGGCCAGTAGATATGCTCTAAAGCGCCTGGATGAGGACCCTTGCCCAGCAGTACCTTCTGAAATCAGCCAGGCACAGAAAGGACATGGAAATGATGCCCTGGATTGTAAAAATGGCATCAGTGAATGAATGACTGAGCCCTCGCCAAGGATGTGGGCAAAGTAACACATTCTGTATAACCACAGCGGGGAGGGTGGTTGCAGGCTGCTCAGAGCAGGGTCGTTCTCTGCTGCCAATGCCACACCACTGCTAGCAAAGACTTCCCATTCCTGATGCAAGCAGACAAGCATGTATCCTTGCAAATCCAGGTGCTTTTCTACGACAAAGCATCCTGAATTTTATTAATTTGCTCAAGGATGGTTCACCACTTCACCCAATGAGTATACATCCTGGGTAGAAGCAAATATTATCATAGAATCATAGAATGGTTGGAAGGGACCTTAGAGATCATCCAGTTCCAACCCCCCTGCCATGGGCAGGGACACCTCTCCCTAGAGCAGGTTGCTCAAAGCCCCATCCAACCTGGCCTTAAACACTTCCAGGGACGGGGCATCAACAACTTCCCTCGGCAACCTGTTCCAGTGCCATATTCCATCTCTGCTCAGAGCTAAGCATCAAAACTACCAAGGGGAACATGTTTTTAAACTTACAGGCCCACCCCACATGGAATGACACCCATTGGAATGGCACAGCAGAGAGTGGAAAATTGCCTTAATACTTCAAGAGAAACTTGGGGTTTTTTTCTTCTGTAGGCTAATGACAGCCAGCTGGAGGTGGGGTGCTGTGACATGATCCTGGTTGCCAGGGAGCCTGGGGGAATGGAGCAGGTGATATGGATGAGGAATTCAAAATGCAATTTTTTGAAGAGAAGAAAGCTATAATTAGCAGACAAGAAAACCTATTGAGCTGTAGAGAAGATCAGATAGAGACTTCATTAGTACATTTATGTATTTCCTTCTATTCCTGCAGGACTACACTTGGGAAAATCATGGCTTTTCCCTTGTAAACAGGCTTTATTCTGATATTGGGCATCTCCTTGATGAGAAGTTTCGGATGGTATATAACCTCACCTATAACACTATGGCGACACATGAAGATGTTGATACAACTACGCTAAGAAGAGCTTTATTTAACTATGTCCACTGTATGTATGGAATCAGGTATGGACAGAAATCCCCTGGCTTAGGAGTGCATCGTGAACTGTGTGAACAGAATGAAAAATGAACAATGTGAAAACATCATTCTAGACTCCAGGTGTTAAAGTGGAGATGGTGGTGTATCAGTATGGAAGTTAGAGTGGGTTTGCTGGCATATCAGTATAACTTTTGCTTCCAGTGGAGAAAATTATTATGAATCAGAGTGGAAATTGTCACAAAAATGTCTTCTCTGAAGGCAGCCTGTATCCTTTGTTCAGAAAAGACAACACTGTGGTACGAAGCTTTGCAGATCCTCTGTTAGCAGGTGGTTTTCCAGTACATATCATAAATACTCCAGTTCCCAAACTTAAGAGTATAATGCCGCAAAAGACCATGCTTTTAAAAACTTGTATCCAACAGAGTGATTACCTGTGTTATTTAGGTATGATGACTACGATTATGGAGAAGTTAATCAGTTACTTGAACGCAGCCTGAAGGTTTACATAAAGACAGTGACCTGCTACCCAGAGAGAACTACCAAGCGCATGTACGACAGCTACTGGCGGCAGTTCAAGCACTCGGAGAAGGTAGGTATTTCAAAGGCACAGTGAATTCACAGAGACCCCATGCTGCTTAAAACTGAAAATATGGCAAAAATATACCTAAAAATGGCAGGATCTGCCAAATGAACTGGTTTTGTTGAGAGAAAAACAAAGGAGATTAATTCATTGATTCTTAGATAAATGCTCCTTAGTATACTCGAAATACTGATCCTATTTTTACTATTATTTTGAGTGACTTCTCCATAAAATTGAACTGACAACTGTACAAAGAAAGTGGATAAACTTGGAAATGCAGAATGGTCAACTATGCCAATACTTGGGATTTTGGGAATCAAGAAAGACCTTAAATCATATATATATCTCTATATACACACACATACACACACACACACACACACACACACATATATATATGATCTTCATGGTGTTTTTCATCCATAAAAATGCCAACATGTCTTCAGATATCCAAGTTAAATGCTTCCTGACAAGGGATCGGTGCTTGTGTGCCTGCTAACCTGTCTGGCACATAAACTCTTCCTTATTCTGTGCTCCTATAAAGTGGTCACAGGCGGTAGTGCAGAAAACAAAATACAATTCATAAAGAACTAACACCATTAGGATACAAAAATGGTTTTAGTGGGACTTCTCAGTTGGAAGATTGCTTAAAGCAGCAGCTGAGGCTGGTTCCTTGAAGCCCTAGGATGTTGTCTGGTATTGGCATCTGACACAGCTGCCTTGCAGGGAATCATAGAATCATAGAATGGTTAAAGTTGGAAGGGACCTTAAAGATCATCAAGTTCCAACCCCCCTGCCATGGGCAGGGACACCTCTCAGGTTGCTCAAAGCCCCATCCAGCCTGGCCTTCAACACTTCCAGGGATGGGGCATCAACAACTTCCCTGGGCAACCTGTTCCAGTGCCTCACCACCCTCACAGTAAAGAACTTCTTCCTAATATCCAATCTAAATCTCCCCTCTTCCAACTTAAAACCATTACCCCTCGTCCTGTCACTCCACTTCCTGACAAAGAGTCCCTCCGCAGCTCTCCTTTAGCTCCCTTCAGATACTGGAAGGCTGCTATCAGGTCTCCCCGGAGCCTTCTCTTCTCCAGGCTGGAGTCCCGCAGCAGGGCCCAGGGAGGAAGGACAGTTTCTGGCACTGATGCTTTACTATAGATTCTAAATTTTAGCTGAAGTGAGTCAACAGTGTTGCATTCAGAGGTGAACTAAATGACTGATGTCATTTTAACAGGTTCATGTCAATCTACTCCTAATGGAAGCTCGTATGCAAGCTGAACTTCTGTATGCCCTTCGTGCCATAACCCGTCACTTAACCTGAAGCATTCGCCGAGCAGGAGTAAAGGAGTTTTTACTGCGTATGTAAAGACCTTTCGAAATAGATCCACACCAGAAGCTGTTTGTGATGTAGCATCAGGTTATTCAATTCTCTAGTGTCAAAGTTTAGCCGTGCTTCTTGACGGCTGTAATGTGCAATGACGTGTTTTATTTTCTTGATGCTTAACATTACTAATGATAACAAAAGTAACACTGAGGAGCACTACTCTGCATTGTTTCCGGCTGGATTCCTGCGCAGTGGTCAGGATCCTGAAACTGGTTTCATTATATCCAATCCTAGCGCTTTGCTCTTTAAGCACCGAGATGAAGTGCTTAGAGACTTCTTTTTCCAAGCAATCATTTTTCAGATTAGTGGAGTCCAGCAGAAGATCAGTCCTGCCCGTTCTGAGAACGAACCACCACATCGTGACTCCTGACAGAGACGCACGGGCTGCGTTGCGTTGGATTGCCCACTGGATTCTTCTGTGTCTCCTGGAGACTGCTTGCCAGTCGCTGTCTTACTACAGCAGTTGAAGGTGATGCGAGATGTGGATGCAAACATTGAGCACACTCTAATGTGAAATGAATCACGATAAATCCTACAGCATGCTACTGAAGTGTGAAATTCATCCGCTTTGTCGTGCCCCTTCCCCAGAGAAGGGGCCTCACGATTTGCCATTTCAGCCCCACTTGCTGTGTTTCCATCACGCATAATCTTTTACTGACAGTCACCCTCAGTTGTCCCTGAAGTACCCATGGTCATCACATGTTGCAATTTGTTTAGTTGGCACCTAGAAAGTTAATACACAGGCTGACCAAAAATAGGGTGGTGGGGTTTTTTGCACTCTCTTCTTTCTCAGTTGTTTGACTAAGGCAAGTAAAGGAAGGCTGGCATATCTGTTCTTTCATATTGGATGTATAGAAATTTATTTCCCATAACTTTTTCATAGCATGGAATTTTAATATTCAAAGTTTAAAAAGTTTCTATGCATTAGTGTGAGTGAACAAAAGAAAAGTGCAATATTTAAAAAGAAAGCAAGCTTTTTTCCCTGTCATGCCACTGCTAAAGTGTCCTTCTTGTATAGCCATAAAGAAATTTTAAAACCAAATTTCTTTATTGTCTAAGGCCTAGCAGTTTTATTTTAGCTTTTCTGGCTTAAGACAACCTGATACTGAGATGCCAAAGCATCCCCAAAACAAAGCATTCTTGGACAACCGGTGATATTGGGGAAGGGAAGAAATAAGCTGCCAAAAATGTCACACTTTTGTGCTGGTTTCTGTTGCTTTTGACTAATTTCTAAGAGCACAAAATGTTGATATTTATAGCTTTATTTTGTATTGCATTAATGAACCAGTGAAGTGCCTAAAGAGATGCTTAAACTTACCCAGTAGGATGCAAGTTGTCACTGCTTCAACTTTTGTCTGTTGGTTTGGACGTTGCATATTTCTTTGAGGAGGGTGACCTTTATTTCTGTTGCATACATTAAAAAATAACTGGTTAGGTTTATTTTTACTGTTCTATTGGATTGTAGAAGTTCATACAGGATTTTTTCCCATTGGTGATTGCAGAATAGTTTTTAAAAATGCTGTCAGTCGTATTTGAACACTATTCATTGGCAAAATCATGGACCAGTGCGCTACTGAAGTTAGTTTTCTTTTCCCTTTTCCTGATACCTTGCTGTGACTTTGCATGTTGGTTTTTTCGCTTTATCTGTCTGTTCCAGATTGGAAAGCTAAATGATTGTACACTTTTCTGCACTTTCAGACTGCAGGCTCTGCATGTGAAAACCTTTTGAGGAAGAAATCAGTAATTTTTTACATCTTTGTTTTAATGTAACGTTGGCTATTTAGAAAACTACCCAAGAGACAGCATCGGACTCTCTTCTAGAGAGAGCAGTGGGTAAAACATCACATTTATTTATCTTGTATAGCTGACTGCAAAGATTTCTCAAAAGTGTTGAGATGCTCCTACATGTGAACTTAGATTAACTTTCTAAGTTGTTCCAGTCCTTCTTGCTCCCTCTTGTGACTGTAGTGGCCACACCCAATGGCTTTTGTGCGTAAAACAGTTCTGCTGAGAGAAGTTTCCAGGCAATACTTTTGCTTTTTTCAAGTGATGGGAACTGTACAGAACCACTTTAAATTCCTTTGCTTTGGAAAGTCAAGTAGTTCTCAAGAAGCACAGTTGAGCTCTGGAAAGGAGGTGAAACTAGATTTGGGTAACTAATACGACGGCTTAGTTTCCCTTCAGAAACGCAAAGGCTCTTAGAGTAGGTTGAGTTTTATGTTTGGAAACATGAGTGCCTTTACTTCTTTCCTTACGAAATATACTTGCCAGCTCAAATGCCTTCTGAGCAAAGTGCATGAGCAGATTTGAAACATAGAAACCATAAATGGATTACTTCATAAAATTTGCAGTAAACCAGTGATTTCTTTTCTTTTTTCTATTTTTTTTTAAGGTGCCATATCAAGTCTCATATGCCTGCAAGACATTCCACCGTAGGAAATGTCATTGTACAACTAGATTGCTATTGCTCTTTTTTTTTTTTTAATATTAAATGCAAACTTGAAACTTCTGGAAATGTTTTCCACGTGGCATTTTTTTTTCAAAGTATTGCATTTACAGTGTAACAATTTATAGCCTAGTTTTTGTACTCAGATTTATGATTTTTAATAGATGTTTGTTCAGAATAGGTGTTTAAAGTAAGACAGCTCTACCATACACTTTAGGCACGCTTTGGGCTCACACTGTGCCAAATTTTACTGTGCGAGTGTTCTTGGATTTTGTGCATTTTTAAAGCACTCGTGAATGTGAATCCTCACACTTTGTTCATTAATTCTATTCTTAAGAGTACCCTAATTGTTGGAAGTGTGGATCCTCTCCCTCTGTGTTCCTTTATTGGAATTGAGATTTACCAGCATTGATGAATGTTAAGTCCAGAGAATCCCAGCTGTGACCAACACAAAAACAAAGTGTACAAAGTCTCCCCTTTACTGGAGAAAAAGCTTGGGGTGTGCAAATGAACCAGCCAGCAAAGGGATCACTGTGAGTAGGGAGCAGAGCTTTTGAGCACAGAGCTTCCTGTCATCCAGAATCACTTCAAAATTGTGTTGTGATAGAGTAATTTCTGGCTGAAACTGATTCTTTTATTTTTAATTTTTTTGGTAATGAAGAGAAGTGAAAAAGGTGCCAATTGGAGAAAGGCGTTTGCGTTTTCCAGAACACTTTGCCAGCAGCAGAACATCACTGGAGTGCCTTCACTCTGCTGATGCTGATAGGTGTTTTCAAGGGATTTGGGAAAAGCAGCTAGTTGCCTAAATTTCCATGGGAATTTAAGCAGCCAGGCACTTCGCAAAATCCTGCGAGGTCCCACTTGCATTTTTGAGTCAGGTTTTTAAAGAGACTTAGTCACCTAAATTCAATAGAATAGAAGCAGTTTCCATAGAGATTAAAGGAATGATGTGTAGCAGATCCATGTGATTTGCAGCGATTATTAATGAAATGGGTTGTTTTGGGTGGCTCAATATAGGCTTAGAGAAATCTTTCCCAAAGCAGTTAAACTGGAAGCTGCTGCTCTTGCAGGACAGGTTTTGGATGTTCCTCATGCATGTGTGTTTTCCATGGACATAGGCATGCATTTCAGGCTCATGTTCCAAGAGGTTGGACTTCATTCAGAAGAGCTGGATTATTTAACCTCTACTTTCAGGAAAGATTTCTTACCAAGAAATGTGCCCAAACTAAAAAGTTTTGCCCAGAAAGAAATACTCCAGATCTTCTCAATTTCAAGTGATATTCTTTCAGTTACTTTCCTTAGAGGTTTGGATCCTTCTCCCATAAATAAGGGGTGATATTGCACAACATGGAGGGAGAGGGGAGTGGATTCATTGTAGATGAACTTGTCCAGAGCTGATCTGAATATAAAGCTGTAAGAATTGCTTTGTCATTATCGATCACTCCAAGACCTGGACAAAAATGTCCATTTTCACTGTCTTAATCCAGATTTATTTTCCCTTATCTCCCCCAGCACTGTATTTGTCTGAAGAGATGCAGCCACCAGCTTTTCCACATTTGGGAACTGTAAATGAAAATTTTTATCTCCAAATGAAGATGAGTTTAGCATTTCATACCTACTGCGTAAATCACAGGTGTGGGAGATGGAGAGAACACAGTAGCATGAGAAAACTTCAGGAGCATCTTGATCAGTATTAACATATCCCTTGGAGCACGTTTCCTGGCATGTGGTCGTGCTGCTGCTCCCCCAGCACACATCAGGTCTGTCCTGCAGACATTTGATCCTTCTGCTGCTCACCAGGGGCAAAAATTATCATTTTCTAACCCGTCACCACCACCTTGCATCAAGTGCTTCCTACCTTTCTAACTCACAGCCCCTAGCAGGCATGCAGGGACAACCCCCTAGCCTTAACCTTGTAAAACAAGATGAGGTTCCTACATCACCCTTCACTATTGACTTCATTGGGTCTTTCTCATGTTCAGAAACACTTAACTACCATAGCAGGTTATTTCTGGACAGGACAATTCTAAATCTGTTTGGAAAGGATGACACTCAGTACTTGTTTATAAAGTTTAGGTAGCATTTGCTGGTAGCGTGTCAGATCCCATCTCTGGAGGTGCAGTAATAATCCAGTGGATCCACTAAGGAGATGCTTCCTTTGGCAAAAGCTCCCCGTGCTTGAGCTGTTCAGCCATGCAGGTTTCTTTGAGGGACATCCAAAGGGGAATTTGAGGTCCTCTTGTGCCAGGTGGGCTTACAGGGCTGTTGGGCCGGCAGCTCCTCGGGTGGCTTGCAGCTGGGCAGGCTGTGGCCAGCTTCTGGGACAAGTGGATTTGGGTTTTTCATTTACCTATGGGATAAATCCAAGTCAATCTGGGTTTTGCATTTTCCCTGCGGGATAAATCCAAATACATGCTGTGGAGTGGCTGCTGGTGTCATGGGCAGGGTTGGGTGTTCCTTTGGGTACTGAGTATCATCAGGGCTCGTGGGGAATAGAAATCTCAGTTCTGCTCTTGTTCCCAACAGTAGTTAGAGGTTGGATTGAAGATGCCAGTTAATGTACTAATTGTGGGGAGCATCAGCAGGTACAGAGCACAGGAGCTCTCGAGGGGACACAACCAGCGCAGGAATTAACTTGTTGGTCAGTTGAAGAAACTTCACCAGTGTGTCCCAGAAGTTCTGGTGTGTGTCTGTGCCTAGGGGAGATGGTGGGAGGTGTCCAGGGGGCTTCTGTAGGACAAGAGCCGGGACCCTTTCCTTACTCCATGGATGGAGCAGGGAAAGGCAGCCCTTCACTTCCACCTGAGAAGAACATCCTGCTGTTGAATTACGTTGTCTTGCCCCACCAGCCCTCAGAAGGGAGTTTTCAGCCAAAATGGGTGAATCACCAAGCTGAGGGGTCTGGGAGGCAGCGACAGCAGCAGCTCCAACCATGTACAGTCCACAACTGTTTCTCATTCCCCCCACTTCACGCTCATGTTGTGCCACCAGACCCAGCCCCGTCCCCCCGGCCTGGCTGCCATGTCCCTGGGTGGCTGCAGGAGCAGCACCCTCAGGGCGGTGGGAGATGCAGCTGATTTTAGGGGGAAAATAATAATAATAATAATAATAATTAAGCTACAGCCCTTGGACTCTGCAAGGCGACACGGTCAGGAATGTTTTTGACGCCTGTGACCGGAACTGGATATAAACTGTAGCTTGAAAAAATAGGAATTTTGTAAACTTGAAATCTCTTGGTTTTACCCTTTTCTCCTTTTGCTGGAAAGCCACGTGATGAATGTATATGCTTTACCTTTCTATCCCACATGACTGAAAATCAGACTGCCAACTCCTTGTTTTGTATTAGCCTTTTTTAAAAAAAAAAAAAAAGAAAAAGAAAAAAAGTTTGTGAGCAATATATGTAGCATGCTGTGAACGTCTGTTTTGATCTTTCTAGTTACTCTTTAATCCATCAGTATTAACACCAGTTCTTTTTTTGTGTTCCCCTTGGTACTTGGTCCGCAGTGTAAGCAGAAGCTGTGATGGGCTTGGCAGTCCTGTGCCGTGTTACTGTAACTCCTTGATTTTTTTCGGAAGCACCTGGCTGTGGGCCGCCCCGGGGCAGGCAGCGCTGCCCCCACACGGCTGCCACCTTTCAGTCTCTAGTACTATGTATAGTTTTAAGTAGAATAAGCTTTTTAACAGAATATTGATGCGGTTTCCGAGTCACACAGGCTGCAAGTGTCTGGTGTGTGAGAGTCTTTGTATTTATAGTTGTTGGGGTTTGGTTTTTTTTTTGTTTCGTTGTTGATTTTGTTGTGTTTCTTTTTTTTGTTTGTTTTTAATTCATAAAGTAGCAAACTTGATAAACATAGCCACTTTAAACTGCTCTTGCTAAACAGACCCTGCTGTAGATAAAATACCACTGTAGATGGAGGGAGGCCGGAGGACCTCTCTCGACCGTGGGTGAGCTGAGCTCTCTGCAAAGGGCACGGCCTGAGCTGTGTGGCCACCCTGTGTTTGGCCAAATTTGGACCCAAAGGCCAGGGTCAAGAGTGTGTGAGCACCCCCACCCCATGCCCATAAAGGCTGACCCCCACCATCTGCTCCTTGATACACAGGGGGAAAACCTGAGTCTCCCTGGGCATGGGAGGGATGGACGGACCAGCTGCTGGACTGAAAACACGGGCGCGGTGTCTCTGCAGGCAAAAAGCTTCCAGGCCTCTCTTGAGTGCAAAAAATCAACCCTTGATTTGCTGTCTGCAGAGCCCGGGGGTGAGGAGCAGCGCTGGCTCCACGTTGGCAGCTGTGGGCCTGAGCCCCTTTGCCCCCAGGTGAGGGCAGGGCAGTGCCCGGGGGTGATGTTCCTCTGCATCTCCCACCTCTCGCCCTCTGGACCAGGGGTAAATTGTACCCAGCCCCAGCCCAACACTTCCCTCCTCCCCCGGTGGCTGCGCAGGTGGTTCAGGATGGAGGATTAAGGACAAAGCTCTGATCCTGCTGCTCCCTCCCACCACTGGGAAGCGGGGAAGCTCTGTGGTAGCTCTGTGTGTCCCACGGTCCCTGCAGCATCCTGTGGGCAGGTGGCACTTCACCTGTCCTGCCTGTGGGGCCACCAGCCTGTCCTGAGTTGCAGAGATCCCACAGGTCCCCGCTTTGGCAGGAGGTTTCCCTGCGAGGCTGAGGCAGCTGCTGGAGCTCACTGTGGGTTTCCACAGCAGCTTCTACCAGTTATTTTTTCTGTTGTTGCTGGTTGGGAGGGGTTTTTTGTTGTTTTTTTGTTGTTGGTTTTTTTTTTTGCAGAGGACAGACTGACCTAGTGGGATGGATCTTTTTTTTGTGTGTGTGTGTGACTTTTGTTAGTTTTTAAGTTAACCAACTTGAATTTATCTGAACAGATGCAGAAGGAACTTTTTTTTTTTTTTTTTTTGTGAGTTAAGAGACAAAAACGCATTTTTAAACAAAGGAATCGTATTAACATTTTAACAGCAATTCATAAATCTGCACTTTTTATGAGGTTTTGAAAAATCTATTTATAGGTACGGAACAATGGGGTTTGTTTAAAACTGTATCGCATTTATACTTGCTGAAATTTACTTTCATTGTTATCAGTAGGAATTTCATTGGTTAAATAAAATGGATAAAACCCGACTCCTGTTCCATCCGTCATTGGCCACAGGCCGGGGGACGTGTCTCTGGAGCAGAGCATCTTGTGTTGGGCCATCAGATCCAGTCCTGGAGGTGCCCTTCCCCTCCATGCCTTTCTCCTGGCTTTTAATCTACGTGTCATTTCATAGAATCATAGAATCATAGAAAGGTTAGAGTTGGAAGGGACCTTAAAGATCATCAAGTTCCAACCCCCCTGCCATGGGCAGGGACACCTCTC
>VXBW01006960.1:790258-824566 GCA_013400375.1 Thinocorus orbignyianus
CCAGGATACAGTTGGCTTTCTGGGCTGCCAGCGCACACTGCCGGCTCATGTTGAGCTTCTCATCCATGAGCACTCCCAAGTCCTTCTCCTCAGGGCTGCTCTCCAGCCATTCTCTGCCCAGCCTGTATTTGTGCCTGGGGTTGCCACGTCCCAGGTGTAGGACTCTGCACTTGGCTTGGTTGAACTTCATGTGGTTTGCACTAGCCCACCTCTCCAGCCTGTCCAGGTCCCTCTGGATGGCATCCCTTCCCTCCAGTGTGTCAACTGCACCGTCTCCTTAGAGTTTTGTTCTCCAAGGGCACCTGGGACGCACCAGGAGCTGCTCCCTCCAAGGACCCCGAGCGCACCCCAGAACAGACGTGGGTGAGAGCGACACAACCATGAAGGAAACGTGAAGGAGAGGCAGCATCTGCCCGGGCGCTGGCTCGGGGCGACGCCGAGCTCATCCAGCAGCCCGGTGGTCCCCAAGCCCCCACCATCCTGCCGTCTGCCCCATCCAACCCCCAGGGAAGGGGGACCAAGGGGCCACCCAGGGGGTTGTTCTGGAGAGATGCTCCTCTCTCCTCACAAAGACACAAAACTGGGTAACAAGCTGCAGACCGGGGGTGTATCTCTTCCTCCAGCTGCTGGGTGCTCACTCGCCTGCCCTCACCTCTCCCTAGAATGGAAATAGCCCCAAGGAAACCCTAAAAGTCCATTTTCAGTTCTGTCAGAGGTAGTGTGTGCCCTGAGGAGGGCTGTGACCAGGAGCTGGCACAGCATGGACAGTACCCACTGGCATCTCCAGCTGGTTGAGCTTCGTTCTGCCCTGAAAAATAGCACAATAAAAAGAAAGGAAAAAAAAGTAGATCTGTAAATATATAAAGCACTTATTTATTTGCTTTCAGTGGGATGTTCAAAATACTGAAAATATCCGTCCTCTCCTGTGTGGGCAGAGCTTCCCATCCCCTTACGGGCACTGTCACCTGTGAGCACCAGTGCAGCTCCGGACTGGAGGGAGGGTAACCGTGTCGCCAGCACCACGGGGAAAACGTTAAAAAACTTGCAATATGCCTCAAAAGCAAAGGCTGCTGTGGAGTTTCTGTGTTACATCCTAAAGGTCCCACGGAGGAGGCAAGCAGTGGGACAGGATGGTGCCCTCCCCAAGCAATCCCAGCCCTGATGTTGGTCCCTGCACCTCCACCAGCATGTGAGTGCTCAGACAGGGGGACATCCCTGCTCCCTGGGGATGCTGGGCTTGCTGTGCACCCCATCCTCATCTCTCCAGCAGGTTCTCCTCCGAAAAGCCAAAACATTATTTCATGGAATCACAGAATCGTAGAATGGTCAGAGTTGGAAGGGACCTCAAAGATCAAGTTCCAAACCCCCTGCCATGGGCAGGGACACCTCTCCCTACAGCAGGTTGCTCAAAGCCCCATCCAGCCTGGTCTTAAACACTTCCAGGGATGGGGCATCCACAACTTCTCTGGGCAACCTGTTCCAGTGCCTCACCACCCTCACAGGAAAGAACTTCTTCCTAATATCTAATCTAAATCTCCCCTCTTCCGATTTAAAACCATTACCCCTTGTCCTGTCACTAGACTTCCTGACAAAGAGTCCCTCCCCAGCTCTCCTGTAGCTCCCTTCAGATCCTGGAAGGCTGCCATCAGGTCTCCCCGGAGCCTTCTCCAGGCTGAACAGGCCCAGCTCCCTCAGCCTGTCCTCACAGGAGAGGTGCTCCATCCCTCTGATCATCTTCATGGCCCTCCACTGGACCTGAATTTGTGTGTTGGTGATTCCCCTGACCTTCACCTTGACTGTCCTCCTGAGGTCGCTATGGCTCAGTTGCCAACATGCCACATGCCCACCACCTCCTGTCCCGCACCAGCTCTCCCTGAGACCAGACCCTGGCCAGAGAAACCCAGAGACCCGGGTGTTGCAGAATGGCTGCGGGAGCAGGGCCCTGGATCCACGGAAGCATTGTACAAGCAATCCTCTTGTTAGCCTAAGTGTTTAGCACAAGTAGGATTTTAGCCACAGTAGGCCTCAGTGAGAACTGCAAGTTACGCTGACAAGGAAGAAGAGCCAAGGTCACACAGACCCTGTGAGAATGATAAACAAGGAGAGAAGGAGAGTGTCCTTCTGGAATGCTGGAGAACCTTGAAGCAGAAACTGCAAGTAGGAGGTGTATGAACATGTAATCTTTAGAAGCCTAGCCAATTAGTGTGTGACAAGTAGGCATAATTTACAATAAGTGTATAAATATCTGAGCTATCCGAATAAATGCGGGAGCTTGCTTTATCACTCATATTGAGTCGGCCGCACGTCTTCCCGGGCCCCTCCCGACACCCGGGGACGGTGGCAGACTGGGGACTGTGTCACAGGGATGCTCAGGTGCCCACGCTGGGTGGCCGTGGGACAGTCTCCCTGAACCCCGTCGTGAACCCTGTGGGATGTCCTCCAGCGATCTGAGGAAGTGCTATGCCCAGGGTAAGGGTGGCAGCCCTGCATGGGTGGCATGTCCTTGGGGACACAGGTCCCTCCTCTGCCTCATGGAGCACCGGGAGACACCTCAGTGTGCCCCAAGAGTGGCATCAGCTGGGAGCCATGGCCAACCCCAGCCTCCCATATAGAGCCAAAAAGCCACGAGCAGCAGGGTGGCCACCAGCAGCAGAAGCCAGCTGGCCACTCAGGGCTTGAGCAAGCCCACATCTGTAGGGTTGGATTTCATCTTCTACCCAGGGCTCCTTATCCTCTCCCCAGCCTCTCCAGTGCTGCAGCACTGGGAAGAGATGGTGACCAGCCACAGACCAGCACAAGGCTGGATGGATCCTCTCCACCAAGTGATGTGCCCCCACCAGCACATCAACCTGATTTCAACGCTGAGCACCGAATTCGCCCAAATTACAGGCTGCTCGGAAACACGCAAACCCACCCCCTCCAGTAACTTTTAATTTGATCACAATGGAGCAATCTGGTGAGGCACCTGGACAGCAGAGCTGAAGCTCTACAAATCCAGGCTGGAATTATAGATGTTATAAATAACATCACTCATCACTCTAACGAGCTCGTGTAAATACTGTTGATTTTTTGAGGGGAAGCTTTTCCATGTATAAAAGAGGATAATCCCTGGATTTGTGTTTCCTGCTAAATTAAAACTAACCCTCTGCATCCTCTGCAGCTGCTTTTTGTCCTTGGAGCAAAACTTGAGCATTAGTATCATGCAGGAAAGTGCTTGTGCAGAAGGGAAGCCCTCCTCCTCCTCCTGCCTGGGGCTGGTGTGTAGAGCTCCAGCAGGTCCAGGGAATAAAACCTTGCCAAAAAGTGGATACAGAAAATAAAATACTACAAAACAAGTGATTCCAGCTCAAACTGAAGCGTTTCAGCAGTCGTGACTTTCAACATTCAGTGTTGACTTGCCCGTGAATGAGTTCCACAGCAGTTTTCTGTGATCCCACTCAAGGTTTATGTTCAGCCAGGGTGTCCTCATGGCCTCGGTGCTTTTCGGGAGGCACCAAAAGCTCCAGGAGAAGAGCTGGGCTGGGGAGAGGACACGGCCCCAGTGCAGATTTATAATTCGTCTTGCTAAATTACCTAGCTAATTTCTCCTGGCTTCCTCTGCAACCGGTTGGAGAGACGAAGAGGCTCCACCAGAGGGTGGCATCTGCCCTGCATCACCTCCTGGGGAGTCTGACCCGCCTCCTCGCCAGGGGAAACGCGGTCGGGCTGCAGGGTTCAGCTCACGGGAGGTTGAGCTCCAGCTCACATCTGCAGCACAGCACCACGTGTTGAAAAGACCAGCTGAAAACAGGTTTTTTAATTAGATTTAAGGTAGGGTGCTGCTTTTTTTATTATTTTTTCTTTTTTTCCCACTGGAAAAGGCAAAATAAGAAAAATGAAATTTTTGCAGAAAAGAGGACCAGAAGCAGCTCAGCCGTGGGCATCCTTCCCAGCTCTGATTAGCAGACCTGAGTGCCAATCCCCACCACCGCAGAGACCCAGAACGTTGGTACCGTGTCCCCAGCAGTCCCAGCAGGGCACGCTTTGGGAACGTGCCCGGTGCTGAGCACCTGCATCTGCTCACAGCTGGGAACAGGGGATGGAGAAAGATTGAGATCTGGAATGCACTCCTCAGAGGAATAAAGGAGAGGTACCAGGTTCCCAGATACATCCCGCTCCACCAAACCTCCCTCTGATTGCACCTGGGGCATGATCTGTGGTGTTACAGGCTCTAGGGGTGGACAAAACTGTCCTCCATCGCCAGAGCCCCAGTGCTCCTTCCTTAGTCCTTGATGACATCTGGTATCTGAGCAGCCACCTTCTTTCCTGAGCTGTCTGCTGGTGGGATGATGAGCTTCAGAGATAAATGACACCTCTCTGACACCAGGATGCTAATTGTTACCCTTCAAACCTCTTCCGCAGCCAGCAGGTCTGTGGTCTCACATATCCTTGAGAAGGCAGCCCCTTTTTCCTCCACATGAGGTAACTCATCTCAGTTTTGTGGAGAGCAATGTTATCTGCCATCATCTAAAGCAGAAAGTGCACAGTGACTCCCCATGGATGCCTGAGGGTGAAGGATGCCCTCAGCCACCTCCCAGACACACATGTTTTCCATGAACTCAAAAAATTGTGGGCCACATTCTTTAGGGGATGGGATGACTCCACACAGGTCAGGCCAACTCATAGATTTTGGGGTCAGTGTGGTGACTAACCCCACCTATTGCAGCAGGACCGTGCACAAATCCCCACCAAAACCACCTGAATGTGGCTGCAAGCACTGAGGGTCGTTTCCAGCAGCACTCAGGAGGCATCAGCCCCTCCTATCATCCCTACCTGCAAAGTGACCCAGGGGTCTTCCAAGGGGCTGTGGGAAAGACCATCCCACCTGTACTATCATCCAGGTGACCTACATCAATGGACACCTCAAAGGGCCTTCATGGGTGGTGCAAGACCCACCAGCCACCAACTCCAACCAGAGTTCACTGGCCCCAGCTTTAGGCATCCAGCTGAGTTGCCCAGGTGAAAGGCTGGTGGGGCACACTGAGCAGAGGGAGTCCAGTGCCTGCAGAGTACAGATTTTAAATGCCCACACACAAATCCAGATAGTGATGTCTCCCTGGGTCTATCATATCACCCTCTGGAGCTGCTACC
Organism: Thinocorus orbignyianus; assembly: GCA_013400375.1. Taxonomy (NCBI): domain Eukaryota; kingdom Metazoa; phylum Chordata; class Aves; order Ciconiiformes; family Thinocoridae; genus Thinocorus; species Thinocorus orbignyianus. The sequence goes on from VXBW01006960.1 coordinate 795,389, forward strand.
GTCACCTCAGCAGCTTGCTGGTGTCAGGACCAAGCAAAGACCACTTCTCAACCATCACTGTTCGCTATTTAGGTACCAGCCACTTGGTTTTAAACAAGCCATCCATCTGCTGCTCTTCTCCCACCAGTGAGGAGCTCCTGTGGTTCCTCCCCTGCCCACTAGCATCTTCCTGCCCACCTGCTGCAGCTCCTGGCTTTGGTCCATGACCACCTTCCACCAGCAGACACTACGAGGCTTGGCAAAATCCATAAGATCACAGCGGCAAACAGGCAGTGACATCTGCTCCAAATGTCCACTCTCCACCACGTAAGATTAGTTTAAGACATCAAGTTATTAATTAAGATGATCCTGCAGAAGGATTTGAAGCCCCTGCTTCAACTTTGCTGGCGACTTTGCTTCTGGCTTGGTGGAAAACAGCTTCTATGTCCCAGGAAAATGGTCCCAATTTTGGTATTTTTGGAAAGGAAACAATTTTTTTCCCACACCCTTAGAAATGGGAGGAAATGAGACACCAGCTTCAGCGGGCCATGGCTGGGAGGGCACTCCTCCGAGGTGGAGAGAGACACGTTCGTGTACCAGGCTTGGCTTTAGGCAGGAGAGAGTGCTGAATATCCACGTCTAAACCTCTAAACCAGACCACAGGCTGCTCTTGGATGATTCTGGTCCTTGTTTCAGCCTGGACCCAAAAACTCTTTTTCACTAAAAAAGGCAAATTGCCACCAAAAAAAAACCCAAAACCAAAACCAACCCCGTTTGATAAATCACCCCATTCTGACAGGATATATTTCCTTGGAGATTTTCCAACCAGCTGTAACACCAGCACCACTGGAAAGTCTGTCGGCCTTTCTGCTTGGCTGGAGACACCCGTCCTGTGGAGATCACTGGCAGATGTTCCCCAGTGTGAGATCCAGTCCCAAACCACAGCGAGTCCAACAGCCCGGGAGACTCTGCGGTGCAGGGAAAGGGTCCTGCAGGACTCCAGCCTCACAGACATGCAAACCCTGGACACATCTCTCGCTCCTCGCTCCCTGGCAACCCTCCCCGGCCAAACCAGTTACACTGGTATTTATTTCACAATACCTTTTCCACTTTCTGGCACACATCAAGAGATAAACTGTGAACAAGCACGGCTCAATTCCCTTCTGAACTGGAGCAACTCCCTGGCTGGAGGGAGGTCCCGAGCTGCTGATGGAGCTCCACACTGAGGTGAGCAGCTCTGAAACGTGCACCGACCACAGAGGTGTGACCCAGAGGTCCTAGCCCAGGGCTGCCACCCGGGGCTGCCGAGTCCCTCTGCTGTTATCCGTGCCCAGCCCCAGGGTGGATGCAACAAGGATCAGCTGGAGGTGCACAGAGACCCCTGTGTAGAAGTGTTGGGTGAGCTGGATGAGGCAGGGACATCTTCCACCAGATCAGGTTGCTCCATCCAACCTGATCTTCACTCCTGATTATGGGGCATCCACAGCTTCTCTGGGCAACCTGTTCCAGGCTTTCACCTGTTCCCGCAGACCTGAGAGGAATGCAGACTCCACAGGACAGCTTCATCTCTTCAGACAGAGGTACCTGCAAACGCAGGTGCTAACATCTGGTTTATCCATCCCAGGATCTCTGTGCTGGAGAAAAATGGCCACTTTCAGGGGGTGCTTGTTCTCCTTCTAAAGAAGACAAAACCAGCCAAGGGAACAGCACTGCACAAGAGTGTGTTTCTCCCTGTCAGCTGTGAAGAATCATCCTGCTGTGATGTGACCTTTCTGTACCAAACCCAGCCATCACCCCAGGTGCATTTCATGACATCTCACAAGAATAAAACATCCCCCCCTCTCCTCTCTCTCTCTCCTGGCACACAAAGAGCTAAATTCGCCTGCAAACCCCCATCTTTTACCTACATATTCCACAGCTTAATGAATCAAGTCTTTTTAAAAAGTGCTTTGGGAGAGGAAAGGTGTTTTAAAAGCACAAAAGGGCCATTAATATCAGATGTCAAGGCGTAACAAAGAACAACTGTGCTGCTGCTGCTTTCTTGATTAGTCAGGGCACCCCAGGCTGCATTATCTCGTTACAGCGGTGACAGAAACACGGTACCAGCCCCTCTTTGGAAAAGTAACTTTTATTTTGTTGAAGCCATACGTTTCCAAGGACTAAGTAAAGCTCACAAGCCATAAATCATGCCCACGTAAGAATAATCTCAAACAATAGTTAGTTTGCAGCAGGATGTTGCTTGTTCTGTGATAATTGCTCCGCGTTCGAGGCAGGTTTCCCACCGCCTGCTCAGACACGCAGCACAGGAGAAAATTGCCCCGCACTGGCTGCAGGTCTCAGCGTTTGAAACCTGAGCATGTTCAGACGATTCCCAACAACACTGCTCCACATCTGCCCAAATCCTGCAGTGCTGCAGCCCCTCAGACTTCAAGGACTGCCCAGGTGTGTTCAGAAGACACGGCTGCAGCCTGACCCGAGCTATGCTGGGTAGTGATGGTGATGGAGATGTGGCACCACAGACCTCCTCAGGTGTCTCAGCTTGGATGCCTCTCAGCACATGGGCTTCCCATGTCATTGGGACCAGGGGGTGCACTGGAGATGCTGGTGGAGCTGGGATGTGGGAGCTGCTGGGTTAGGGTGTGGGGAAGCTGCTGCGGGTGCAGGACCCCGGAGAAGTGCACCAGTGGCCACTGTGCAGGGCCGCAGTCAAAACAGGTCAGAGATAAGGCCATGCAGAAGGCATGAGATGGGCAGCTGTGGGGGGCAGCTGCCTCCTCTCCAGTGCTCGGGCTGTGTTTATGAGTTGCTGCCACCACACGTGCCTTCAGAGGCCCCTGGGGACCATGATCCCACCAGGCTGGTGCCCCCGACGCTGCACCCCAGCAGCCTCTGGAACCTGAGCTGCCTGCTGTCCTGCCTTGATGGCTTCCACACAGCCAAGAGGAGCACTGGGGCTGGGACAGGAGCAAGGAGCCAACTCCCCATCTGGCTCTGCAGGGTGGGAAGGCATGTTTGAGTAGGAAAAGATGCAAAGTTTGATTTGAAGACCATCCACCAGCTGCCGGCTGCCTTGCAGCAACCTGGACCTTGCCTCTTGCACCCAACATTCCAGTACCAACATCTCCAAGGCAAAGGAGGGATCTGTTGACTTCTGACTTCACGCAGTTAGACTTACATTGGCACACAAAAGCTGCTTTTCCTTTTGAACCAAGCCAGTGCTGCTCGCTGGCCTCTCTTTCTCCACAAAACAGCCATGGCCCACAAAGGATGAAACAAGTTGTCCTCTGCCCCTGCTCAGCCCATCACCTCCCCACTTCACCCCCACTGTTGGCATCGCCACCAACGCCATTAGCAGTGCTGCTGAATGGGATGCCACCTGGCTAGGGATGTGCACGCAGAGCTGGTTGCATTGAAAGCAGCCCCTGAGCTAAGGAAACACCCTCAGTTGTCACCATGAACCGGCCAAATCTCCTTTACCCCCCCAAATCCATCTCCCCCCAGCTCAGCCCCACTGTGTGAAGAAGTGTGAAGCAGCAAAACTGCTGCATTTCTTCAACCCAGGGCTTTCTGGGCCTTCTTCAACCCAGGATGGCCACCACCAACACTGGCAACAGGGTCCTCCACAGGGATGGCAGCGCCAGCTTGCACACCCCTGGGACTCCCTGGGCTGTGGCACATCAGGGGTCCACAGCCAACCCAGCACTGGAGGAGCTGGCGGTGAAGGGCAGGATCCATCCATGCAGGACTCCCAAACGCCTCTGGGAATCCAGTCAGAGCAAACACTGCTGGGAACCTTCCTCCTGCTGCACCAAGCCACCCAAAGCCCCTTGCAGAGTCAAGGGCAGCACCCCCATGCCCTCTTCCAGCCGCAGTGAGTGTCCCTGCACCCCGCATCCAGCTGCAACCCCCTGGTACTTCCCTGCAAAGCCCCCACATGCACCCCAGCTCCCACGCTCCAGATTCTGGGGGTCCTGGCTCACTCCAGTGGGGAAAAGGGGTAAAAAAGAGTGAGCAGGGCAGACGAGCAGCACAGAAGAGGGGTTGGGTCCTTCTCCCAGATAAACGAGTCTCATAGTGCACCGATTCAACAGGTGGGTATTTACACAGCAAAACAAACCCTGTGCCTCAGTTTCCCCCTCTGCCTCTCCTCACACCTGACAGCCCATACTCCCCACAGGAGACAGGGGAAATGCACACACTCTTTCTCCTCCAGGTTTCTGAAACTGGATAAGGAAGGGAAATGACCAGCAAAAGCCTTTGCTGCTTGGGCTCATGTTATGCTTGGCAGTGATGGTCCCTGCAGCTGCAAAAGCCATGTGGATGTGGACCTCTTCTCTTCTCCCACACAGCAGAGGGCCCTGCCATGAGGCCTGCCAGGACATCCACTATAAGTGTCCCACGACACTTATCCCCCTGAGGGATCTGCCTTTTCCATCTCATTTGCAGGACTCCTTTCCTTGACACCCCTCTGGCCAACTTCACTGCCAGCACAGCACCGAGGGGACCCTCCTGCCCTGCCCAGGGCTGGCTCCCACCCTGCTCTGACCCTGCCACTGGGCAGGGGGCCGTGAAAGCACCAAGTTCAACACACACAAAATCCCCTCGTGCTCCCCATGCACCTCCTTTCCCATGTCCCCTCTTTGTAAGGATGTCCCTGCCGCCAACCCAGAGCGGTGGGAAGGGCAGAGCTGCTTCGCTTTTGCCCTGGAAGGAAACCCAGGAGGATTATTTTCCCCCTGCGAGCTGGATTTCAAAACAAGCCCCAGAAGGCCAGCTGTGGTGTTACCCATCCCCGGCCTGGGCATTGTCTCATGGAGACTTCAGGCACGTAAATCTTGCTGTGTGCCTGGGGAGCTGTCAGCTCTCAGGGGAGGTAGGGCAGGTGGCAGCTGATTCAAAGCCAAAAGCGTGACTCCCAGTCTCTGTTGGCTTCGGAGCAGGCACAAAGACTTCAGGGCTAAGACTTTCAGGGGCTGAGACTGTCACAGAATGCCACATCTTGAAGCTTCAGGGCTCAGACCATCAGCGGTCACCAGAGAGCAAGTAAGGATTGAGGGCGATGACCTTGGTACGACTAAGGGAAAATGTTTTTGTGCCATGTGGAAGAGCAAGCAGCGGGTCTTTCCTCACAGATCCTCAAAGATCCATGTGATTTCAGGTGCCTGGAAAGGCCTGAAGACTATGAGACACACCAGGTCACATCCCTTCCATCAGTAGGACCCTGGCACAATGAGCACTGCAACCAACAGTAGGGCTTCTTCCCCACCCCTCCTCACTCCCCATCATTTCCCAGCTGCAAACCCTTGCACCCTCACTTCCTTCTCCCTTCTCCAGGTGCCAGAAAACCCTCTGCCCCTGCCTCACCAGCAGGGATGGGCTTCCGTGGAGCTCCCTGCCAGTGCATCAGTCTGTTTTAGTTCTGTGGGAAAGAAAGCACCCCGTACCACTTTAGCATTCGTCTCCCAGAGGAAGCATCTTGCAAAATCACAGGAACTTTGTGGCCCGCACCAATAAACCCCGAACACTTTACAACAGCAGAACTTGAGTTACAATGGTGGTGTCCCCCAGCAACATCACCTCGGCCTTCCCTTTTACTCCCCAGTTGGTTCATTATTATTAATGTCACTACAATAAATACCAGAACAAAATTGACAGCGTTTGGCCACGTATCTTAAAGCATTGCCCCACTCCTCCTTCACTCCATGTCCTTACAGCCTTGGTTTCCATCCTCATCAGTCATCAGAGGAGCCTTTAGGAACAAACCGTTTGACTATGTGACCAGCTAAGTAGTAAAAGCCATGCAGGAGTGCGGCTGTGGCATCGACGACCAGCGAGAAGGTGCCCCCGATGCCGGTGGCCAAGTCTTTGAGGACAATGGGAATGGCACAGAGGGAGTGGTAAGGAAAAGCAGCAAGGTGAAGGACAAAGCCCACAGGGATGCGCAGAATCCTGTAGGTGAGGGATGCCACATCTTGAACAATGTCCAGGAAGCTCAGGAAGATGTTGACGATGACCCTCCCCACGTCATAGGGGATGCTGATGAGCACCATGCTGATGGCTTTAAGGTAGGACACCACTCCGTTCCACAGGCTGCAGATTCCATCCAGCACTGTACCAGCAATCCGCTTAGTAACAAGCCACAGGAAATAAAACACAAATTTCACCAGCTCCACAAACACGTAGATGAGGAGCTCCAGAAGTTTGATGAAAGGGGTAGCAATGATGCCAGCCAGTTTTCTCACCAAGCCACTGTCTTTGGCCTCCTCGTTGTCACTTGTTCCTACTTGCTCTCCAGAGCGGATCTGACTGACAGCTTGCAATATTGCCTCTGTTTTCTCCTGGTTTTGGTTGTCTTCCCCACAGCCGCCCTTAAACAAGTGAACTCCTGCTAGAAGCTGCTTCTCCAGCTCTCCCACCGTAAGGTCCTCCAAGCTGTTCTCATCATTCACTTTTTTCACTAGTCCCAGGGACCATCCTCCTGGAGCATCACAGCAGGCTGCCAGCCAGAGGCTCTCTGGCACTGTCACCTTGCCTTTAACTTGGACATTGGAAGGAATTGCACCTGCGAGGAGATACAGATGATCCTTCTTGGAGCAATGAGGGACTAGAGCTTGCTCCACTACCCTCCCAATGTCTCTGTGCCAGCTTTTGCTCAGAGATGGGCTCAGAGGGACAGCATTGGTGAGCGTGTACGTGGCCATCTGGAAATCCTCCTCATTGAGCAAGCTGGGATTGAGCAGCCCTCTCTCATAACCGGAGCCCACGTAGTCTGAGGTCAGGGCTTGGTTTGCACCAAGGCTGGCCACGGTGCCAACGATATCGGCTTCGTGCACCATCTCATGCAGGTCATTTTCTGGATCATCTACCTGAAATAGTAGAGGGGAGAGTTACTGGATGCAATTTGCCTTTCTAGAAAGCAACATGTAAAATGGGCCTTGAAGTATATTTTCCATTATGGTTGTTACCACACATTGTGCCTCACGCCACATTCTGTGCTCCCTCCTTCTTTTTTCTTGTGCTTCAGAGGAGTGAATGTTCTACTGAACTGCCCTGCCAAACATCAGTTTAGGCTGCAAGGGGAGCTTGCAGCTCTCCAGTTTGGTCCACAGCACAACACAGCCTCCAGAATCTCACCATTCACCCTGCACCAAGTCCCTCACCTGTGCTTTTTTTTCTACAAGAGATTTTTAAGACCAATAGGTGGCTTCATTTAGGGCTATGCTCTCACCTCCCATGGTGGTGGTACCCTCAATTCATTCAAGGACCTACCATGGCACCTTAATTGGGTCCCTCTGAACTACCAAATCCAAGCCATGAACCAAAAAAAACACACCATGGTATATAAGACACCTAAAGAAGGCGTTTACCTCTCACCACTGATTGTGTAAGAAGGCAGAATGAAGCCAGGCGCCGTGGCAGGTGACCTGAACTTTCCTGTCTTGAATAGAGTCAACACTGAGCTCCTAGGGCTCTCTCCAGGCTTGTCATTAGCAGTCTGAACCTCATGTTGTTGATAGTCTGAACCTCATCCTTAATGACCACACAGCTCCTTGCATAACATTAGTGAGGATGCCACCACCACAGGTCCTTGATGGAATCTGTGTTACCTGCTCATGTCTGCCACTGCAGCAATTCATAGAATCATGGAATCATNAATTCACCCTGGAGCCAGGCACAGAGCCATGCACAGGGAGATAAAGAGCAGTGGGAGCAGGAGCACTAAATGCCAGGGCATGCCCAGGTCTTTCGCTGGTGGCCACAGCTCTGTCTGCTCCTCAGTCACTCCTATCGGCACTGCCTGCAGCCACTCCGGAGGCTTTGCCAGAGTGTAATTTTCTTCCCCAAATCAGAGGGTGAGAATGCTGGCAGAAGCTCAGGGGTAGCACAGACAGTCTCTGGCAGTCGCTGCCTCCTGCGGTCTCTGCTTCAGAGGCTGTGGCCCTCAGCTCCCAGCACTGCGCTGACCCAATTAAACCTGCTGCCTTTGCTGCTGGCCTCAAACTGTTTACTGCAGTATATAATGCATACTTTGGAGACATCTATGGCAGACGGTTCATAGTCCACCTTGAATCACTCCCCAGTCGTCCTTCCTCATCCCTCAGCCACCCTGCAATACACTTGGACAGATGCACAGCCATGTCCTTGCACCCTCAGAGTTGGCATCCTCTTAGCACCGCATCCCCTCCTTACCACCCTGCGTCAGCCTGTGCCAAGAGCTGGGACTAAAGGGTCCTCGCTGGAGGAGCTGAGCTGTGGCTGAGTTGGGATGAAAGGGTCAGTGCCAGCAGCTGCCCATCACCCTCGCTGGAGGAGCTGAGCTCTGGCTTGGCCTCCTGCATCAGCCAAGCCCCCGTGGTCCAGGCTGAGGGCTCCCTCTGCACCAAGGCTGGTCACGGTGCCAACGCTGGCCGCTGCAGACAGCTGCATTACCCCCATCTCCTGCTAGGAGGGTTCTCACGCTTGGTTTTGAAGCATCTGATGCTTATCCCTTCAGGACTGAAAGGATCACGAGTCCTACATACTGATGCACAAGCCGTCGCTTCTCCTAAAAATACCATGTAAAAAAAGACTTACCCTGCACTGCTTCTGCCTTATTCTGCTCGTTACACCCCAAACTCACGGGATACAGCTGGCTGATGAGGCCAGATATTTCACATTCTGCAAAATCACTGTCCCTTCCTATCCCCCTGCTTCCTCCCCCTGTGTCATTCTCCCTGTTCTGACGGTGCTATGCCATGGGACACCGGATGCTCCCAGTGTGTTAAATCCCACCGTAGAGGCAAGGGAGGAGCAGGCATAGTGTGTGAGGCTGTGCCTGGGAACTGCTCCCCGTGTCATGGCCCTTTTGAGCCTGACATCCTCGCAGAGACACTCATCCCCCCTCATCCCCATGGCAATGCTGTACCACAGGGACAAGCAGATCCAAGACGGGACTCTGTCTCCTGGCAGAGATTCCCAGCCCTCATGAAGCAGATGGTATAAACATAATTCCCTCTCCTTATGAGCTGACGTATGCAAGTGCCTATCAAGCAAATATGTCCCTGGTTACCTGTTCAGCTGCAGGCTTTTGTGCATACCATTGGGATTGTTTAGGTGTAATTAAAAGAGAACAGGATAAAAACGCGGCTGGGTGCGCTGTTCATGCGCAAAGCTCTGACATCACCCAGTTATGCTTATAATAACTCCTGTTATAGCTTGTAATAACTCACACGTAACTGAGGTTTCCATGCTTCCTCCAGCTCAGCCCCAACGCCCAGCTGTCTCCAGCACTGCACCTAATCTGTATTGCAAGCTACATCTCTTCATTGCTTCAAAAGGCTTTTGGTTTGTGTCACTGCCAAAGCACATCTGCATTCACGGAGCCAGCCACGAGGCCACCTGTCCAAATAGCCTGGAATAGCCACAGGGAAGATTCAAGCAGACAGGCAAACATCTCATCCAGAGGATGGGGATTAAAAAAAATTAATTATGCATCTGAACACCTGTGTGGATGTGAGCACCTAAAAACATTTCTATGTTTCATAAAGTGGGAGTTGCAGTTTCGTGGAAGGGGCAGAGGCAGAGAGGGGATTATAAGTGTGGCAACACAGCTACCAGAGCAGGTATCTTCCTTCGTTTGGCCATCTACCAGTGTAGGACACTGTTATCTCACACCTCCCCCACCCCAGGTGAACTTCAGCATCCCACTCCCCTCGCTGCCGCCTCGGGCATGCTCATGTCTTTGATTGCAATGGAAATATTTCGTCCAACGTTAGTGTGGGACTTGTTTCTCAGGGAGGAGGCACGGTGTGTCTTACGACAAGGTTTCAGTCATAGGACGTTCACATGGGTGGCTCTAGAAGTACCTGTTTCTCTTGTCTACCAAGAGAGGTGGCAAGAGCAGCTCAGAGGTAGCTGTAGCAAATGGTGATGCAAATCCCACCATGGTCATCTGGCTGGTGGTAGTCATCAACCAAATGAAAAGACAAGGTGAATCAACCAGTCTTTTGCACATTAGGACAGAAAAAGCCACTCCAGAGCTTTCTGTCTCTCCCAAAGCTATAGAAGGAGTGAAACATACGGATTTTCAGACAACTGAAACAAGATGAGGTGAAAGCCACCTAAGCAACTTGTTCTCAACCCCTATAAAAATCTGCGGCAAGGCAGGATTCCAGACCTGAGCCTGGGGGAGTCCCATCAGTGCCCTGCTCATTTTCCTACCCTTCCTGCTCTCTAATTTTTCACTAATTGCTGAATTAACTTGCTGCTTCCAGTTGCCAACCAGCAGTGGGTGGCACTGACATTCCTCACACTTCTCACCCAATTACTGCTTCTGCTACATTTGGCATTTGTTTCTCAGGCAGACATTCCTGAGGAGGTAGGCACGCAGGGAGTGAGAGGGTGCCCTCACCACTTACATCATGACTCAAAAAAAAGGGCATGTGACAAGCCCGAGGCCCTGGCCAGAAGGTAGAGTGGTTTTATAGTGATTCCTTTCTGCTTGCTGTGTCTCTACATCTGCATCTGCACACACACAGGCACAAGCACACACCACTGTGCAGCTCAGCCTGCTCACACCCAGCTATCCCTGTCTCCATGAGGAAATTACCCGGAAAGCAGGCAAGATAACCACCTCATGGGGCTCTGCTGCAGAGTAGGTGGTGCTAAGGATTGCCTTCAGCAGCCATCTGACCGTCCCAAAATCATCTGGCCTACCATTGTTAGGAACACACATGAGTGTGAAATCTCTTCCCTGCTTTGTCTTCCTAGATCCAGCGTGGTGGTGTCTTAAAGGGGTGTTTATTTCTTGAGTTATAGGAATTTTTTGTAGTCCTGACTTCTTCCCCTTACAGATGCTTTATAGAATCATAGAATGGTTACAGTTGGAAGGGACCTTAAAGATCATCAAGTTCCAAGCCCCCTGCCATGGGAAGGGACACCTACCACTAGACCAGGTTGCTCAAAGCTCCATCCAGCCTGGCCTTGAACACTCCCAGGGATGGCGCATCCACAACTTCCCTGGGCAACCTGTTCCAGTGCCTCACTTCTGCCATTTTTTTTCCTAGTAGTTTTCTGGCTCAGACTGAGGTTACTCCAGCAAACCACAGAGCTACTACCTTCCACCTCCAAGACACCTGCATTTCAGCAACGGGTGAAGGGGACTCATCAGTTTAACCTAAGAACACAGCAATCCCTGGTGATGCTCTGGAGAAGATAGAGAAACTAAAGGTAGCACTTGGCCAATTATTTTGGGGACTGCAGTGTGGTTTGGAGGCAGGAGACACAAAGTCTGGGGCTCCGGAGTGCTGGCAGGGACAGTCACAAGGTGAGGGGTGAAGAGACATGGAGCAGGGAAGGGGGAGGAGCCAACTGGAGGGGAGTGTTGGGGAACAAACACTGCTGTGGAGGAGCTGCCCACTGGTCCATGGCAGGAACAGCTTTCGAGCCTGCCTGGGCAGGTCTGGTGAGTCACACCATGAGAAACAGGAGGAGATATGGTGGCTAGAGGTGATGAAGGGCATCATCGGGCAAGGCAAATTGGGAAGGATCTCATCTCTGCCACTCTGCCTCACTGTCTCCATGGCACTGTTAGCAGATGCTCACTCTCCTAGGTCCTCTTTGTGCTTTAAAAATCCATCACCCTTCCACACCACCGTAGCGACAGTCTGTAAAAATCTTCCCTCTGTTTTAAAAGGGCGGTCAGACACCTCCCACGGCCCTCTGTGAAGTGGGAGGGGAGCAGATCAAAGGACCCTTGAGAACTTCTGCAACTCAAAACCCAGCCCAGCCATCAGGCAGCCAGTCCAAGGCGAGGACAGGGATGTAGGACCTCCTGTCCTCACTGCCTGTGGTCTTGGTATCTTGTCACCCCACATGAGGACAGTGAGTGTGGCAGCCACTCTCCTGGGACAGGAGTGAGCTTTGGTTCTGGCTCCAGCATCCGAGGGCCCTGCTGCCACCACACTGTGCAGATGCTGCAGGCATCCGCACCCCAACACAGCACCCTTGCACCCTGCCACCCTGTTCTGAACTCAATAGTTGGTGGTAGCCTGGTGTTTGCTACAAAATTCCCCATGATCCTGCCGAAAAACCTGAAACATGGCAAAATAAAAATAAAATTTAAGAAAAAAAAAAGCTAAAGGGTACTCGTTCTCTTAAGGACCAGCATTTTTTTAAGGATTTCCTTTAAATACAACAGCCTGAAGGACTTGCTTAAACACACCCAGTGCCACGGGAGACACAAACCACTGAGGTTCTGGTGAAATTCGTGTTACCCTGCACACTCCTGCCGCCACTGAAGCCCGCACGCTCCAGGACACGGCAACTCATTTCCCTGCTGCAGCACAGGGACACAACAAAAAGCTGCAAGTGCCAGCTTGGTGAGCCGCAAAGGGATGTTTTATCCCAGTGCAGCGAAGCTAAAGAGCTCTTATCAACACTGCGGTGGCGCTGGCAACACAACAAACTTCCACTTGACACCCCGGTGTCTGCCCTCACTTCCCACCGGCACCGCTCCCTGCCCGTGAGAGCTGGCTGGGCAGGACAGATCCACCAGCTGGTGTCAAAGATGACTTTTTCTCCTCTCCCAGCTTTCATTAATAAGCCCCACGGGACAAGGATATATTTGTTTGCTCGGTTCCAAGCACAAAAATATGTCCAGCTCATGCTGAATTAGCATTGAAAGAAGTTCAAGAAGCAGAGCTCCTGCCTCCTTTACAAAATCCTGTCCCCAGCTTCACCCCAGAGGAAACATTAGAATCACAGAATCACAGAATGGTTAGAGTTGGAAGGGACCTTAAAGATCATCCAGTTCCAACCCCCCTGCCATGGGCAGGGACACCTCTCACTAGAGCAGGTTGCTCAAAGCCCCATCCAGCCTGGCTTCCATTCTCCAGGAACACGGGAAAGGCTGACTTACCTGCGGCTCCACCAGCCAGCTCTCCTCCTGGCTTTGGGCTGGCTTCGTATACTTAAAAGCTGAATAAAGCGGGATTTTGTCCTTAGTGCTGTAGAGGGTTGCAAAGCGGGGCTCTTTGTTGTACTGCTGACAGATTTTCACGTGGAACGGCTCCGTAAATCCTTCGGGTGGGACTCGTCCAGGGAAGAAGACGTTACACTCAGCGAAACCAGCCTCATCCTCTCCAACAACCCTGCCCTGGGAGAAACCTGGCAAAAACGAGAGGCAAAGCAAAAACACACCCGCCGTCTTCATGGTCCGCTCCTTGGAGCCGAGGGAAGCCCCGACCGCCTCCGCTGGATCCGGCAAGGGACCTGCGGGCAGAGTCCATGCAGCAGCGCTGCCAGAGAGCTGCTGGAATCGGCGTGGAGGGAAAGGAAACCCCCAGCGGGCAGCCGGTCCCTTCGGGAGGGCGGTGCGTCCGGCGGGCAGCGCCCTCCCACCCCCGGCCTGCGCCCTGCTGCCCGCTGCGGGTACCGCCGGCCGCCCGCCGGGCATCGGGCGCCTGGGGAGGAGGAGGAGGAGGAAGAAGAGGAGGGAAGATTAGGGCGGTGCGGGGCTGGAGCCGAGCGGCATGGGCTGCCCAGGCTGGGGCTGAGCGGGGGTGTGGTGTGCTGCATTGCAGCACAGTCCCCGGCAGGAATTTTGGCTGACGCAGCCAGAAACCTTCCTGGGGCTGCCAGGGAAAGGGGCGGGGGGGAGAGGGGGGATGCTGCAAAGTCAGAGTCACCACCCCGAAGAAGGTGTTAGATGCCTTGCCCAGCTGCGAGCCCGGCCGAGGGAGAGGGAGAAGAGAGGTGGGAACGCACTTTCCCCCTTTTTGGAACTGTTGGGAGCCTATTTTGCCCCTTTTTGGGGTGTCTGTCACCACTGGTGCTGCCAACCACGTGGCTGGGGAAGGTATTCAGCTCCCGTCCCTCTGGTAGCTGTAATGGCATCCAAAACCCTCCCGTGGAGCAGCATCACCTCACCTTGGCAGACCTTTCCTCAGGAGAGATTAACAAAAGCCAGAAGGATGAAGACCCTCGAATCACATACCCCTAATCAACACCCACCTCTAAAGAATTTGACCAAACCTATAGAACTAACCCAGAAAAAAAAGGAATAAAACTATTCCTCTGAGTTTATGATGAGCAGAGCGACCATCTCCTGGTGAACAGCTACCTATGAAGCCTCAGCTACTGCTGGTTAAAAGGCTGGGAAAATTAATGTTTTCAGAAGGGTGGAGATGGAAAGATGGAAAGGATCCTACAGAGCAGTTCCTCAAGTCAAGAAAATGTGCATGTTCCCACCCGAGAAGTTAGATATTATCAGCTGAGCAACCAAAAACCTTAAAATATCCCACAAGGCACAGATCCCATTTATAATGTAATTTCCAAGGAAAAAACTCCAAGAAAAATTTTTTTTTCCAAGGAAAAAAGTGCTACCAACCCACAAGTGCTTTGCCAGAAGAGGTGGGAGCAATCTATATTGCAAGTGATGAAATGACGAGTGGTTAAAGGTCAGAGAAGTAGCCTGTAAAAGCTCTAAAAATAGACTAGACTCTAAGACTTTCATTCCTCTATGCTGGGATGACTTCTAGAGGGATCAAGGAAATACCTCAGCCCCTCTTGGTGGGGTGTTATCAACTGAGGGAGACAGAGAAGGGCTGGCCAGGCTGGGGAACAACAGGAAATATAATAAGTGGGCTTGGTTTGGGTCCAGGCAGATGCCTGGTTGCCCAACCCTGACAGAAAGAGTTAGTCATGTTCAGGAGAGATGATGGAAATGAAAGTATGGACACATCCTGACAGGCTTAAAATTTCATTTTACTGGATGCAAAAAGGCTCCTGGGAAATCAAGACCTGAACCTAAACCTTAGCTATTAAATAGTTGTCTGATCCCAGGCTTGCAATTTCCAGGGCAGCAGAGGAAAGTATTTTCACAAGCGCAGAAAGTCCTGCTGCCCAGGCAAAGCTACATCAGGTGATGCCTTTAAACACCCCACTCCAAGACTGACCCACGTTGCAGGACAGGCATGGTCCCAAACCAAGGAAAAAGCAGCATGAGGTGTCTCAAGATGGGCAGGGCAGTGGCCAGCATGCTGAGCAGATCAGTGATTTCCACCAGGAAACATGGACATCCTGCCTCCGCCCTGGACTGCTCATCAGCCTCCTGCAGCACCTCTGTCTCACCAGGATACGCAGCCCCGAATTGTCTTCTGAGCCTCGAGGGTTTCTTACCTGCTTTTTGGGATCTACAACCAGTTCTTTCATTTCATGCCTGCCTATTTAGCTCTGTATTTGCCAGCAAATGGATAACCCTTGACTCAACCTCAAGAGCAAGAGCCTCAGGCTCTCATCTGCTGTGTAAATCATTAACATGAAAGTCAGCATGGAGCTCTGCTCCTCTACTTCCAATCCCATTTTCTCTCCACTCAAAGTCCCTCTCCAGTTTCTATCTAATTTAAGTTAGGCACTGAGACCTTTGAATGGAGAGCTGCATATTTTTTTCTGTTCTTGGTGACATCACTACTACTGAAGAGACTGGTGCCATCATCATGGTGTGGCACTCACTGTGCTGAGAAGATAAGGGCCAAAGGACTGCCCTGCCCTGGGAGGATCATGCTCTCTGCCAAGGGATCACGAACAGATAGAGGAGTCAAACACAATGAGACAAAGTCAGTCAGAGGTTTTGAAAACTCAGGGCTGCAGCAGCTTATCTGCTGTCGCAGGCTTTTATGTATCATTCCTTGTGATGCCTATAGGGAGCGATGCAAAAAGATCAATTAATACCGGATCCAAAACAACCCTAAAGCTGCTGATGTGAGTGAAAGGGCTCTGGGAAAATGCAGAATGGGTTGGAAGTGGGCAGCATGAGCCAGCAGTGGCAGCATGGCCTCGCAGGAACTAGAGCTGCCTCCTCCAAACCCACTGAGGGGTGGCAGGGCAACAAGCCCAGCAGTGCAGGCAAGCAACTGATGATTGACCTGATGGAAGAGAGGAAGCCCAGAGAAGATGCAAAGAGGCAGGTGATGTGGTCAGAGACACGTGAGAAAAGTGATCTCTCGGAGCAGACAGAGGTGGGTGAGTGGAGAGGAGAGGCTGTAAGTAGGAGACTGTACGGACACAGACTTTGCAAGGCGTACCAGAGATGGAGTGAGCTGGGGAAAACAGATTCAAGACAGAGAGACTGGAGAGAGGGAAGGGCAAGAAAAGAGGTATGGATCTAGGAAATGGTGCTGACCAGGACAAAAAGGAGGAGACTGGGGCAAAAACTGGAGTTAAAGGGGGGATCTGTGTTCCTTAAAAATTGGAATATTAAGGAAAGGTTAAGAAGGAAAATGAATGGAAATAGGTGTGAGGAAAGACAGGGTCAAGTGAAGAGATGAAAGTGAGCTGAAGAAAGCTGTCTCCTTCCGTTATAAGCAAATCGGGATAAAATATGAGGAGTAAGAAGGGGAAAGGAGAATGAAAAAAGGTTTTCATCCATCTTCATTGCCATAATATGGATGACCTGTCCTCTTCCTTCAGAGCTTCAAGCATGAAGACCAAACATGAAGTATCTCAAAGGACAGAATACCATCCTGCAAAACCACCCTGAAAAGCATGCCAGCATCCAAACTCTGTAGCCAGGAGAAGCTGCTGGGCTTGTTTGCCTGCTTTCCCACACTGTGCCTCCAGCCCTGTCTCTCTGTTCACATGGCTGACACTGGATTTGCTACAAATAGCAAATCTTTCTCCTCGCATGCCTGACCCCTCTAGTTTAGTCTTTCAAAACATTCTTTACTCTAAATATTTTTCCAGGCCGGATCTTCTGTCTCCTACCACGACCTCAGGGTGGGACCCTGGTGCTGTATGTAACTGTCTCATTCTTCTGAGAAGGAAACGAAAAAGAAAGTGTCTCCAAGGGCAAGCAGTCCCCACTGGAGGGATGCCAGCTGATTCAGTGGAGATAGCAAAGATTGGGCTTGGAGGACAGTAGTGCCAGAAGACATGCCATGGTATGTCAGAGAGCACATCTGCCTCCTCACTGTCTCGTGGGGAAAGAGTCTCTTTTTAAAATAAGCTTTAAAAGTTGGTCTGGGAAAGGAGCCCAGTGCTGAGCTAGGGAGAAAAGCAAGAGTGAAACAATATGCTAAAATTAAGAGGTTCAAGGGCTAGGAGGGCAGAAGGACAACGGATGCTTTGTGAAGAACTTAGCAACATGCTGTCGGGATTTTGATTCCCACCTTAAACCAGGTCTTGATGCCAGTCTGCTGCCTGCTTGTTAGGTGTTTACACAGAGGTCTTCACACCTGCCCTGTGGTGCCCCTCATGCTGGTGAGGAATGTCCCACCACCAATGATAGTCCTTCATTGCTCACCTTCTGCCGTGATGCTCACAAACGAGGGTGGGCCAGCAAGAGCCCACAAACCACCTCAAACTGCCAGGGATGCTGAGCTGGGTCTTCTCCTCCCTCAGTTGCTTTTCCTCCTGTCTCCACTCACAGTCTCCAACCACAGCAGCCAGTGGATGTCTCAAAGCAGTGTCAGCTGAAATCAAAACACAAAAAGACGGGGAGGACTAAGAAGGGACAGTGACATAAAATGATGGAGGAGGTTGTCCGTGGTGCACAGTTAGAGGAGGAGGGTGATGACTGTGACTGCTGAAGCACTAAAACATATTGCTCTCTGGGCAATAACACCATTAGGACAGGGACCAGTTCTGCGCTTGTACAAAAAACTTGCACAGTGGGAGCCTGACAGGGACCTTGTAAACCATGAAGTACAAATGCATTGCATAAATACTGAATGAAATTAATAAATTCCAGAGGCTACATCCTTTGGCATTTTATCACAGCCTTCAGACTCAAGAGATCTCTGTTAATCTTCAGGTTGTTAGGAACAAGCACAACAGCAGAAGTAGGATACATTCAGAATAGTGGTACAAGTCAACATTTTTAATAGTACAAATGATTAACTATTGGAATGAGTTATTTAGAGATGTGCTGAAAGCTCCAACATTTTCATTCTTTAAATCAAGAGATGCTTCTTAACACAGTAACAACTATGATAAAAGAACTGATGCTTTAAATTTAACAGCCTTTGTTTTACTGATTGTCAATTGGTCAGAGCCATGACAGTTCTCATAGAATCATAGAATAGTTTGGGTTGGAAGGGATCTTTAAAGGTCATTTAGTCCAGCCTCCCTGACATGAGCAGAGACACCTTCAACTATATCAGGTTGCTCAGAGCCCTGTCCAACCTGACCTTGAATGTTTCCAGGGATGGGGCATCTGCCATCTCTCTGGGCAACCTCTTCCAGTGTTTCACTACCCTCATTGTAAAAATTTCTTCCTTTTATCTAGCCTGAATCTACCCTGGTTTAGTTTAAAACCATTCTCTTGTCCTATCACAAAAGGTCCTGCTAAAAAGTTTGTCCCAAAGTTTCCTGTAGGTCCCCTTTAAGTACTGAAAGCTCCCCGCTCCAAGCTGAAAAGTCAACTCTCTCAGCCTGTCCTCACAAGAGAGGTGTTCCAGCCCTCTGATCATTTTTGTGTCCTCCTCTGGACCTGCTTCAACAGTTCCATGTCTTTTCTATGTTGAGGACTCCAGAGCTGGACAATTCCTCATCCGCTGAGCAATGTAGCCATCAAATCCATATCTCTCCAATTTAGAGGGAAGGATGTTTTGGGGGACTCTATCAAAGGCCTTAACATTTTCTTTCACACCTTAAATCTGTTTCGGACAGGAAAGTTACCCACTTGCATGCTTTTCTTCTAGGTATTGTTACTGACGTGGGTTTTTTTATTTGTTTGTTATATTTTATTTTTTAAAAATTGTGTTGCAGTTTAGCAGAAGGTTGAGAGCTCACCATGCTGTGTGCTCTTTGGAAACAAGGTGTGAGACTGCTCCTGACAGTCTGCATTGACAGGAGGCTGATGGGTGGGAACAAATGTAAAGGTACGGACTTGTTTGGTTTGCATCATCTCAGAAGAAGGAATGAGAAAACCATAAACCTTGAGAAAGCTAAACCTGTTGGCAGGATCCAGAAACTTTAATCAAGAGGCAAGATAGCAGCCGCGCCCAGGGCTGCCTGTCTCCAGCAACACCACTGTATTTTGGAACCCAGGAGTGGAAGGAGGAGTGAGATGCTCTGCTTTAAGGATTTGGCCAGATCTGATAGATGGAGGTGGGATTCCAACCATGCCCTCCAGCTCTGACACCCTTTGTGCCACTCGGATTGGCACTGGAGATACCCAGATGGATCCCAACCATCCCAACAAACAAAGCAGAGAAGCAGGAACTGCAAGGGTGTGATTCACATCATCCTTCATGGCCAAGTGAGGATGAGATGGCATCCTCCAGACATGCTTCTGTCTCTGCACCAGCTGTAAAGCAAGTCCAGGATGTCCACAGCTGATGAGACAAACCTTGAGTAGAACCTGACATACTCCTGCCACCGCAGGGATTTAGCCCTAAAGGAACGGAGCGTGCTGGCTGTGCAAAGGAAGAGTGAGCAGCTCTTTCACTGTGCTCCTCTCAGGCCTTGGCCTTGTTAGTGAAAGAAATATTGCAACTGCTGCTGGGCGTAAATGTAATGTCATGTTTTCCACATATGTTGTTTCTTGGCCAGTACTGCCTGGGGAAATGTTCCGACGTGGAAAACACAACTGCCAGTCCCAGGATCCCGTCACTGCCGTGAGGACAGAGCACAGCTTCTGCCCTTAGAGTTCACAGAACAGCATTGGTGCACGACAGCCAGGACGAAGTATTTCCTCTAGAAAACAAAAGCAGCAGTGCCTTTAGTCACACTAACTGACAGCAGGGTGGAAGGAAGTACTGCCCTTAAATTAGTACTTCATTTAAAGGGGTGGCTGGTTGGGACTGCAGGTTAAATTGCAAGTGCAAAACCCAAAACACGTGGAGAGCAGACCTGCAAGCCTGCTGATTTTGAAAACAGCTCAGAAGAAGAGGAGCTGGACTTTGCAGCATCTCTGCTGGGATCTGCTGTGTAACTGTGTAACTGGACTTTCTTGGGAGATGGTATTAACGTGTCTGTGGCTGTATAACACTTGTCACACACTGGGCTAAGGAGCAGCCGGTCCCCACACGCGTAGCTCATCAAGCAAGACTCAGGTGCACTCAGCTTCAGTGCTGTAGTTTCTTATGTCTACATCTCCTTCCCCACAGTAAAACTCATGGCAGGTTTTACAGCTCCCCAGAGGATGCAGCGGAAGAACAGAATCCATTGAAGCCAGCACTTTGCACAGGGACACTTGTAAGCTACACAGGAACTAATGTCAAAATACAAGGCTTTGGTTCTGCTGTGCAAAGAGAATGAAAAGCCTGCACATACTCCAGGTCTGTAGCCATGAATCCTCTCCCGGCTGCAGGCAGCCAAGGAAAGGTCACTTAGTTTGTTCTCTCTCTCTTAAGGTCAGTGTCAGCACCTCAGAGACTGAGGTTTTAGCCTTACCTGCATCAGGAGGCAGGAAAGGTTTGGAGTTTGGAGTCAATCGTCTCACTCCCGTAACAGTGCTCCAGTCCTCGACCTGTTGCCCTGAGCCATTGCTATTGGACTTTGTACAGATAGTCACCTGTTCTCTTAAATCAGAAAGGCAAAACACCTTCTGCCCTTTAATTCTGTAGCCAAAGCACAAGAGCAGGAGACCTGTGGTCCAACCTGGACCACGCTGCTTACAGTCCCTCTGAGCAGCAACCCCAGTGCTTGTGACACACCGTTATACTCTCAGTCTCCACTGTGCAGAACCCAAATGAACAGGAATCCCCTGGAGAGCATCCCAGCCCCCTACCCTCCCCCCAGCACAAGGCAATGCATGTGTTTCTAATGGAATGTCCTTACAGCTGGTGGGGTGTGCTTTGAAGCCTACCTAGAGCAGATTGTAGCGCTCATAGCTGGTGAAGACCACAGGAGTTGGAGTTGCTGGAGTAGGCAGGCTCCAATGCAATGAAAACCTGAAGGAGGGAGAGATGTGAAAAGTGCAGAAGGCACATTCATTGCACGCCAAACATTCCTGGGTGAGCCCTACCCCCAAGGGTAGGCTCCATTGGTGCTACCCTCCGCAGCCAGTCATCCAACCGCTGTGCTGTGGTGGGACTCCCCAACGGTGAGACACAGCATCTTGCTCAGGACCAGGGCTCCTCACTCTGTTCCAGCTTAAAATTTTACCTGCAAGGATGGCAAAACAAAGTTCCTAAGAGCTCACTAAGAGAGTACTGGATAGGAATGATGAGGTTAAGCTGCTTCATGTGCCTGTTTTTGCACGTGAGCAGTATGAGGTGCAGGGACAGACATGAGAAGTAGTTGGTTGTACACCGCGCTTATGGCAGGCGACAGGCCAGGGAGCACAGGAAAGGGTGGGAGGTGGGACACAAATTTTGGTTTCAGTTACTAATCCTCAACAGCGATGGCACAGAAACAGGCAGAGTCTTGCCAAGAAGAGGCACATCTGCAGATGTGTTTACAGCCCACACCTTCTGGCTGTGCTCTGAGCCTGCAGAGGAGCACGCAACGCCCCTGTTCAGAAGACCTCCTGCTTCTGCAGGCAGGGCTTTGTTCACGCCTGCTGTGGAGCTCCACATTCAGCTGAAGGTACTGGCCACCACAAATCCTGAACCAACCTGCTCTGCTTATTGGTTTTGATACTCCTAACCAGCACAAACCACTTATACTTCAGCTGAATACCTGCTGCTCTGCCCAAACCCCAAAGCACACAAAAAGACCAGAAAGGAAACAAATTTGGCCAGGCTCAGCTCAGCTGCGAAAGGCTTTGGTCATGGTTAATAATTGATCTTGTAGGAGAAGCCTGCCTCATGCCCAGCCTGTGCCCCGCAGCAGGACTCAGTTTACAAGTCTACAAGTCTAGAGGTGATGGTTCTGATGGTAAAATTACACAGCAAAGCCCTCTCGGGCTTTGTAATACAGGAAAACAAATTTTGCTCCCTGCTTTTACACTGGATGTTGCATCCACAGATCGCAGAGTAAAAAGCCTTTGGTCCATTATCAGTGGTTTTATGAAGAAGGAAATGCACAGGACCTGGGGAGAGAGGGTTACTTTTCCAAGGTCCCCAGGCTAGTGGCAGAGCTGGGAAGAAAAGACCAGCTTCCCAGTGCCAGCCGTCTGCCTTCTGCACTGACACAGCCCCACACCAGCAAAAGGCTCCCTCAAAAACACTGTGAATTTGCCATCAAGAGCTAAGGGAGAAACAACCCGGTTGATCTCACTTGCATGTCAAGAGTTCATTGTTTTCCAAGCTGTTGTTGTTCTTTGTTTTCATCTGAATCAGAGTAAACTCGCTCCTGCCCACGTCTGAAAAAAACAATGCGAATGGCTAAGACCCTTCCAAAGCCAGAACTGCCTTGCTGCTGGGAGAACTCTTTGCACAGCACACTAGATCGGTAACTAAAGGATAACTTAAGGTTATTAGGGATAAACCAGCTGAAGGATAACTAAGAATAACTAAAGGTTATCACAGTGGTTGGGAACTCATGGCTGGCTGATTCCAGCTACAATCCTCTTAGGCAGAAAACCATGGCATATTCATACAGTACTTTTGCAGGAGGTGGGGATTGATGCTATGGTTGACCCTCTTTATCATGAGTCTGAGAACTACCAAGATGTTGCTGGAATGGAACCTGAGTTACGTTTTAACTTGGTCTTCTTTAACTCTTCTTAGAAACTCTTTCTTGTGCTCCTGGTTTGGAGAATCGAGATGAATTAGGGGAGTCTGTGCTTTCACGGTGGCTGCTCTATTTCTTACAGCCTCATGTATAAAGAGCCCTTAGCTTCATCTTCAAGTTTTCAGCAACAAAAATGTAAAATCCAGAAGGGTCTCATCTGACCCAATCTCCTCTTTGGAACAGATCTGCTTCTATTGTTTTACCTTGTAACCTCAATATCTTCTGCCTGCTTTTATAGCATACTAATGAAATCCAGGGCAGGACTTCTCTGAGATTGCCCAAGACAAGTGAGTCACCTCCTAGGGGAACCTGTACTGAACAGAAAAGGAGCCTTAAATATTTGCCTAGATTAGATACCTCATTTATCTGGAGCCCTGTGAGGGTAATCCCAAAGTTAAGGGAGAGTGGAACATAAATTAAGACTGACTCAGACCAAAGATGTTGATAAAGAGCTAAAACAGAGGAAAAGCTGGTAGAGCAGTATGGGGACCAGCTCCTGATGCTATTGCTAAAAGTTTCAGCTGCAGCTGGCAATTAGAGAGACAAGTGTGTCTCCACTCCATCCCGCCCAATAAGCTCACTGGTTTCTTTGTTCCACATCTGCATAGAGAGGACAGAGGGAAAAAAAGCAAGTCCAAAGCCAGAGCCAGTGTGGTGTGTGGACAGCCAGCCCTTCCTGCTGCGTAAGGCCGTTTTCTCAGAATCTGGGCATTGTGCTGCTGAGACTCCTCCCAGTCAGCCTGAGTCATCATCTGCCAGCATTAAGAAGAGGATAAAATTAGCTTAGCTATTAGTAGAAATGTTTGGCTAATAAATAAAACAGTAGGACACTTTTGCTTAACAGTGGATGCAACCATAGGCAGAGGTATGTCCTGGCCGCTCGCCTGGATGTAAACACTGCATGGCTAAAATTATTTGTTTTGTCCAAGCTCAGGAAAAAAATCGATTGGGTAGAAACCAGAGAGGCTCCATGGAGCTGAGCATGCGTCCCAGACTGCCAGGCCAGGAAGCATGAGGTGCGTGCGTCTTGGGGAGTCACTCGTTCCTCCAGCACCCTCCCTCCCCACATCCCCAAGTGCTTTTCGGTTGACATCACGTCTCACGTGGAAAGAGCACTGGGATCTCAGCAGAGCTGTGGGCATGGTGAAGCAGCCAGTGGAAGACACAGTAAACAGAACATGCATTCAAAACCAGTATGTCGAACCTGCAGCACTGGTCCAGCCTGTTCAATAGCTGGTAAAGGAACCAAAGCCTGTGGTGTCTGATGAAGGTCATCACTGCCTCAGGCAGGATCCAGATCAGGTCCTCATCCTGCCCATTTTCTTCCAGGAGATTCCTGCTGACTCCTGGAATTTTCCCTCCATCGGGAACAGGTTACAGGGTCTCTCCCCTGCTCCAAAGCAGGAGTTTACATCTACCATATCCACCCAGCGCTGAAGCCATAAGGGGAGACAGCAGCCCAGGGATGGGACTGGAGCACAGAAGCAGAAAGTTGGAGAGATGGCACAGTGGGAGGTGGCAGGGAAGAGGTTAAGGACCAGGATGACTTTTGTGAGCAGGGAGGAGCAGCAGCACAAGGATTTTACTGCCCCATTGCTGGGGATGGCCTCATCGGAAAGCAGCCCCAGGCTGACTCACCAGCTGAGTCACAGCCCAGCCCGGCCTCTATTCTTTTCCTAATCAAGGAAACAGCAAATTCCCACAAACTTCTTTTAAGGCTGCAGTTTGGATACTGAGCATTCCTGCACTGAGTGTCTACTCTTGACAATCCCCTGTGCCTGTTTGTAACCCAGCGGGAGGTATGATCCTTCAAAGCACACGATGTCCCGAGTGAGGAAACACGTGCGCAGGCTCTCCTGAGCAGGAACAGGATTTACTGCTGCTCAGCCCATGCAAGCTGTGTCCTGAACGGCAAAGGACAGGCTCTTGCAGGAAGAGAGGAAAGGGGAAAATTCAAGCTGCGAGATTTTTCCATTCTGGCACTGAAACTCTGCCCTGCTCAAAGAAAATGCTTGTGTTGATGGTACCGTGCTGCTTTGGAAGAGAAGCTTGCACGACCTGATGCTCTACTTTAAGGGTGGGCAAAAGACAGCCCCAGAGTCTACAGAGGGAGAGCCAAAAATTCAGGAAAGAAAATTGCCATGGCTAAATTCCCATTTGGATTCAGAGACAACCAGTGAAAACCAAGAATAACATTACTGATGGAAGAAAGGGACACCAGAGAGCAGAGAGTATACACTAGAAACTCTAAAGTACAGAAAAGTTACACAGGAAACTGGGGAAAAATCCCTGCCTTGGTAAGGCTAAGAAGGAGTTTTTAAAGTCCATTAGGAACATAAGCAATCTTCATCATGCTACAAGTCAAGAAGTAGATGAGAAAAAACATCAACAAGGTTCCAAACAGGCACAAGGTTTCTATAAATGTTTCTGTTCTCCTTCAGGATGGAACGTATTTTGCAGTGTTGCAATAACCCCAAAGAAGGACCAGCGCTTAGGAGAGACCTGCTTCTGAGAGCACTGAGATTATCAAAGAATATTGGTCTCTTGGTGTGGTCCACAAGCAAATATAAAATTACATGGAGAATATGTACAGGTACCATAAAGAATCTGGGATGGTAACTAAGAGCCCATGCCAGAGACACTAGTGAGGGATTCCTTTTCAAGACAGATGCCTTTAAAACAGCCAAACGTGTTTATTCATCTCATCTCAAAGA
The DNA here is from genome assembly GCA_013400375.1 of Thinocorus orbignyianus. NCBI lineage: Eukaryota > Metazoa > Chordata > Aves > Ciconiiformes > Thinocoridae > Thinocorus > Thinocorus orbignyianus. The sequence goes on from VXBW01006960.1 coordinate 820,684, forward strand.
CAACACTGAATTTTATAATCCAGAAAGCAACAACCCTGGGAGGATTCCAGAGTTGCTGTGGACACACACCCAGACTCAAGCACTGAGTGTGATGGTGTGGGTGAAAAGGCCAGTCTGATCCTCAGGTAGATAAACAGCCATCTAGAAAGTCTGGGGAGAAAGTGATTTTATCTCTGTAGTTCACATTATTGGAGCTGATGGTGAAACAGTTCTTATGGTTTTGATGTTGATAAACTGCACAGAGAGCAAGAAAATCCCACCAAATAATGGGTGGGAGGAAGGAAAACAACTTGAAGAGACTAGCAGAGCCCAGTCTGCTTACCTTACCCAAAGGCAGCTGCAAGACTAGGTTACAAAGTATAATCCCTGGTGAGAAAACAGGCTTTCAAAATTACCAGAGAAAAGCACAACGGGCACCTGTGGTTGGGAATAAAGCCAAGTGAAATTAAAACCAAGGTGCAGTTTTAAACTGTGGGGATAATTAATCACTGAAGGAAATGATGAAGGGAAGTGGTGACTTCTCCTGCTTTTCATGTTTTCCACGCAGTACACAATACCTTCCTAAGGGCTGCCACAGCCAAATTGCTTAGCAGAGGAATAACTGAGGCTGCATCCTTGGTGCCAGTCAGTTACTGTGCACAGAGATCCAAGGTTTAGCCACAGGAAGAAAGAAGTTCTCAGCCTTGAGTTGTCTTGAGATTAGAGCAGCTGTGGGAAGGGGGGGAGACCTGGGGTTTTGCCATTATCTGGCTGTTTAAATTATCTGATGACATTGTATTGCATAATCCTAGAATCCAGGAATTCCTACTTGCCCCCTGTAGCATGGAATTGACTGTTGCTCCCTTCTACATGCATCATCACACTCATTCTCCATGATCCTTTAATTCCTTCCATTACGCTCAACCAGTCAGCTTCAAAAACACGGGTAGAATGTCCCTAAACATCAAAGCAGCCCAGAGCTACCTGGCTGATGGGGCAATGATTCTCCACATCTGGGGTCAGCCCTGCTGGGGAAGGTCTATAGGATGTTCCCTGGAGGGTCTGAGAGGCTGACTGAGACATCCATGAGTGCTGGACATGCTCTGAGAATAACTGTTGGATAAAAGCTCTCTGAGCTCTTGGGCTGGGGACATATCTATTAGGCCCTGTAAGAGCACGACGCTAAACTTAGACCTAAGCAAAGTCCAAACAAGTTCAAAGTCTCTGTATGTTCAGAGATCTTTAAACCCAAAGGCTATGGTCCTTTGGAGGTTAGGTGCCTCTGCAACAAGATCGAATAGGGATTTTTATGAGTCTAGACTCAGGTACCTCCATTCCTCCATTCTTTAGTGTCCAAGTCTTGTAAAGAATCCAAACCCTTAACCATAAAACACAGCTGTAGCTACTTGTACTTCACACGGATACACACAAGTTGGGGGAAGGAAAACACCTTGGGGTTGTAAGGAATGGTTTTGGCCAAAGAAACTAAGCCAGTCCTTTATTATGTAAAGAATCCTTGTATCTGTTCAGAGCAGATACTTGTGCTACTTTTTTAGTTCTCATCTTCAGGTAACCCTCCACACAGGGAATGCTTGCCAATCACTCTAACCCAACAGTAGGAGAAGTCTCTTCTGTTCTATAGCAGTACCTGAAGGGGCCTACAGGAGAGATGAGGGGTGGGCGGGGAGATAGCATAAGGGGATAATGGTTTTAAATTGAAAGAAGGGAAATTTAGATATTACAAAGAAATTCCTCCTGTGAAGGTGGTAAGACACTGGAACAGGTTGCCAAGAGAAGCTGTGGATGCCCCTTCCTTGGAAGTGTTCAAGGCCAGGCTGGATGGGGCTTTGAGCAACCTGTTACAGCAGGAGGTGTCCCTGTCCATGGCAGAAGGGTTGGACCTCAATGATCTTTAAGGTCCCTTGCAACCCAAACCATTCTGTGATCCTGTAATTCTTGAGGTCTTTAATCAAGACTTAATACCTTCTGTCAGATGCATATTACAACTGATCAGTGGGCACTGCCCTCAGGACAGGTTACTGAGCAAAACACAACATTCTGCTCCACCAGAACAGCCAAATTAGCATAGCAGCTCCTTCTCATTTAAAGTGCACAGATTTATAATCTATGACTAACACATCACCACCAGTGATGCACTGATCTCAGGCTGCAGTGATCTATAGCCAAACGATACTGAACTCCCGACCGCCCAGCTGGGAAGCCAGACTGCTCTGTGAGGTTTGATCTTGAATCTAAACTGCCTGTGCTGAAAGAAATCATAAACCCATTTCAGAGGGTGCGGACTGAGGCTTGCAGATAAGAAAAGGCAGTAGTGGATGCTTGGTAACTGAAAGATGTAACTCTTCTGAAATGACACAGTAATTATTGTTACCATTTACCTGCCTACTGAGTGAAGCTTAACGCTTATGACGACCTGTTTGAAATAACAGGTTTCTTTGTGTGCCAAGGGCCCCCTCTTTCCAAATGCTTTCCCTGATAGCTGGGTGACCGAAAGGGTGTACTACACATAGCTCTCTGAATAGCAACATCTTTGGAGACATCTTGTGGGCTCTCCTCTAAACTGCATGCTTGGGAAAATGTTTTGATCTTAATTTGGAGATGCATCAAGGAACCTTTTATTTCACCTGCCCTCATGTGGATTCACTAAAGTTTGATAACATGCCTCTGGCATCAAAAGCAAACACATGAAAGAAACTGCATTTTAAGAGGGGGAAATTAATGCCCGAGTGATGCCCATTTACACTTTGGCTTATTTACACAGACAGCAACAAATACACATCATGTAAAGGAACTCTTTGTATGGGGCAGGGAGGGGGGGGTTGCTGACTGACAGTCGGGTTTATGCTAATGTTGCTAACACTCATCTCTAACAAAGAGAATGACTTAGAGCTATTCCCTCCCTCTCCTGCTGCTTTGTTTCTGTCATTCCCTGTCTTCCCTACAAGTATCCCAACCTTATCTCCTTAACCCCTTCTCTCTTCCGTGGCTGCTCCCTCACCATTCAAGCACTCCTCACATTGACACCCAGGGTGAGCACTTTGAAGCCATGAAAGTGCCATTTCACCCAACTATACACTGCCCTTTCCCAAGCCCCCTACAACAGGCAAGCAGCCTCTGAGATATGCAACTTGCAAGTGGATTCATGAGTTAAATTTTGAGGGAAGACCTGACAGCAGCTCATGCCAGTAGTTATGGCTGCAGTATGTCCTGAGGCTCGCTCTCTCTACACCTACCCATCCCCTGGCTTTCCCTGAGCCCAAGGGCGAGAGGCCCAGGGCCTGTACAGGCCTGAATGGCATCTGTGGAGGGCCCAGCCTGGTATAGCCCCCCTCCAGGGCAACCCCGGACCTGCAGGACTGGCTCTTTGTCCAGAACTGGGCTCACCAGGGCCCGATCTGAGGAGGAGACAGGGCGCTGGGAAGCAGTGGCCTCCATCCCTATGCGGGCAGCACCACCACAGCGCCCACCGCCACCATACTGACCATCTCTATGGTAAGTTCTCCCTTGGCGCCATCTCTGTAGGCTCCGCGCGGTGGCTTGTGGGCGCTTGGCGGAATTATGGCGGCGGCGTAGGGCCTGGTTGCGCAGGGGAGGAGAGGGACGGTGGGGTAAGCACTGTGGGTGGAAGGATGGGTCTGGTTGGGGGTGTTTGTGGTGGGGTCACTGAGGGAGAAAAAGGCGGTCCTGCGGCAGGGGGTGCCGGAGGGGCGCTGTGTGGGGCTGGGGTGCAAAGGGGGCGCTGGGGGCAGCTGGGGCGGAGGCCTCTCTGAGGAGGCCGGCGGAGGGCGGTGGGGTTGGGGGAGAGGGGGCGGCCTCCCGGCGGAGCTCTGGCTGTGAGGAGCCGGCTGGGGGGGGGGGGGAGCGGGGGGGGGGGGCCGCCCCG
>VXBW01006960.1:824579-920810 GCA_013400375.1 Thinocorus orbignyianus
CGTGGGGATGTGCAGCGCTGCGTGGCCGAGGCGGCTCAGCTCCAGGCAGAGCCCAGTCGCTTTTTCACGTCTAATAACTCCTGTCTTTGTGTGGTGCTAAAGAGGCTTCTCCAGGGCTGTATTACTGGAACTTGGAGGTCAGTGTGACAGTCCCTGAGTGGTTTCGGATTGAATTTGGGTCCTGATTCTTGGGTCCAAGTTACTTAAGAAAGAGGCAGGGGCAATTTCCGGGGAATGAAGGCTCCGGGGAGACCTAATAGCAGCCTTTCAGTACCTAAAGGGGGCCTACAGGAATCATAGAATCATAGAACGGTCAGAGTTGGAAGGGACCTTAAAGATCATCGAGTTCCAACCCGCCTGCCATGGGCAGGGACACCTCTCTCTAGAGCAGGTTGCTCAAAGCCCCATCCAGCCTGGCCTTCAACACTTCCAGGGCTCCAGGGAGACCTGATAGTAGCCTTTCAGTACCTAAAGGGGGCCTACAGGAAGGCTGGGGAGAGTGTTTACAGAGGCCTGCAGTGTTGGGACGAGGGGCAATGGCTTTAAGTTGGAGAAGATCAGGTTTATATTAGATATTAGGAAAAAATCCTTTACTCTGAGGGTGGTGGAACACGAACAGGTTCCCCAGGGAGGTGGTCGAGGCCCCTTCCCTGGAGATATTCAAGGTGAGGCTCGATGAGGCCCTGGGCAACCTGGTCTACTTGGGGGTGTCCCTGCGACTGCGGGGAGGTCGGACTAGATGACCTTTGGAGGTCCCTTCCGATCTGGATGATTCTATGGTTCTGTGAATTTGTTAATGCTTCATGAAACTATGCAACTACATTGGATCTGATTCTTCATCTGAATCAATGGGTCTCCTTCCCCCTACTACATATAATTAGCCCAGTTAGGTGCTGAGAGCAAGTGGCTTTCTCAGATCATGGATCTGGCAGAGTCAGTGCCAGGACAGAGCTAAAATGCCTTGCTGAGCTCTGACTGACTTGCGCAGCATCACTAAAAAGCATGAGCAATCTTTGGTCACTGAGCTAAGGCTAGTTACACTCCTTTTTAGAAGTGTTTTTGTCCATTAACTCTGTTTTCTGAGCAGTAGTTCAGTGACAGTAGCTGTGTTCTCCTGGTGGGATGTTACTTTAAGTAACCAGTCTATTTTATGATTTTAACACTGAAGTCATGTGTTTTGTGATGGCATGTAAAATGAAACAATAACAAATAATGTAATAATGTATCTGAAGGGAGCCTACCGGAGAGCTGGGGAGGGACTCTTTGTCAGGAAGTCTAGTGACGGGAGGAGGGGTAATGGTTTTAAATTGGAAGAGGGGAGATTTAGATTCAATATTAGGAAGAAGTTCTTTGCTGTGGGGGTGGTGAGGCACTGGAACAGGTTGCCCAGGGAAGTTGTTGATGCCCCATCCCTGGAAGTGTTTAAGGCCAGGTTGGATGGGGCTTTGAGCAACCTGCTCTAGCGAGAGGTGTCCCTGCCCATGGCAGGGGGGTTGGAACTTGATGATCTTTAAAGTCCCTTCCAACTCTAACCATTCTATGATTCTAAACAGAGCATAAATAGATAACTTTCATTTAATTTCACAGAAGCATATGAAACAATATCATTTTTCTTTTTCTGCTTTTTAATAAGCTTTAAAACGTTTTTGTGTCACCCTTTAACGTTCAGCTTTCTGGTTGGTAAGACTGGTGCCTTTATGTGTTTCTGCAGGTGTCTCTCTCTTGTGTCTTGCATACCTTTAGTCTGTGGTTAATGGGTGTGTGTGTCTTGGTGAAGCAGGAAGGAGCATAGTTTCAGGGAACAGGTTTGAGGTGGCACTGATCGTGGAGGGGGTTTTGCTGTTGATTAACAAACTCTTGGTGTATTGGGTTGGGGCTGCAGGGTCTCCAGTTCCTGCCTGGCAGCGCTGAGCACAGTGCAGGTTGACAGTGTGTCCACATGACTGAGGCTGGTCAGAGTCTGTTTCACTTCTTTGCCACAGAAGAATTGATTATAACAATTTTGGGCATCAGCTAGTTCATTTTTAGGACATGCTTGTGGTGTGCAGTTTCTAACGTGAGAGCTGATGAAAACTGCATTTGTCCAAGCTTTTTTAATTGCACTTTGTTTGCGTAAGGGTAAAACTGTCAATCTTGTGCTGCCAGGGAAACATTAGCCCTAAGCCTTCAGAAGGTTTTGCTGGCCAGCTGGGGCTCTGCACAGGTCAGTCCCAACGGGCTGTGCTGAGTATTAATGACAGTGCTGTGTCTGTACTAGAGAACTGAACAGGGCCATGGCGAGGGCTGGAGTGTTCAAGTTGCATGGTCTTCATCAGTATTTGATTATGAGAACTGTCCTAGGAACAGCATCATCTGTGTCAGCCAGCGTTTCTGCTGATGGTTGATATGATTTGGGGAATAACAGAGGGGTCATTCCCAGTAGGCAGTTGGTTTTGGCTCTCGTTTTTCAAGAGGAGAAAGAGTTTAGTTGCAGGACTCTACGACTTGCCTTAAAGATAGGAGACCGGCTCCTGGCTGCTTTTATTTACTTTAAACGTAGCTTTACATTCCTTTTAGAGACTGTGTATCGTCTTTCCAACATGTTAGAGTAGACTTTCTTTTGAAAATCTGAATAGATTCTGTCCATTAAAAGCTCCTTCAATTCTGAGGATCATGTGGCAAGTGATAGCTTGTCTTCTGTAGTGGGACTTGACATTGACACTACAGTTGCCACTACTTGACATTGCCACTACAATTCCAGGAACAAAGTAGCTTCAGGTGAATGTATTTCACCGTAAGTTGTAGTAACAGCTATTTTTTATCCCTGATTCTGTAGTAGTTCAAAATGACGACAGCAGCGAGGCCGACGTTTGAACCTGCAAGAGGAGGAAGAGGAAAAGGTGAAGGAGACTTAAGTCAACTATCCAAACAGTATTCCAGCAGAGACCTTCCTTCTCATACTAAAATCAAATACAGGTTAGTACTGGGGTTCTTTGGTCTTAGGGCAAAACAGGCTGGGAATGATTTTTTTGTTAGGAGCAGTACTCTAAAATTTTTCACAGTAGATGTTGGTGTGCTTGGCACTGAGCAGACACCAGAGATTGTGCAGGGGTGCTGAATGAGTGGGCTGAAAGTTTAAGTCTCAAAAGCAAACTTAGGAGATCAAACACATTGCAGGTTATTGGAGAGGTTTAATTTTAGTGATATTTATTACTGCTGCTTATGGAAGTGAATTGTCAGAAGAAGGTGAGCTTTGGAGACCAAGCGTTTCAGGCAGTGGAGTGGAAAGAAAGTTGCTGCTGGGAACAGGCAGAGCTCACTGAGCCATGGAGGGTGCTGTCACCTCCAGAGGAAGATGGGACTAGAGGAGTGAAGTTGAGCATGTCTTCAAAGCAGGAAAAATACGTCCTGTATTTGGCAAGGACTGCTGGGGACGGGCATTAAGAGGAGGGAGGGAAATCATGGAATAGCACTCAGGCAGTAGTACACGTTAGAAGAGCTGATGTTAAACACTGCGGGTGGTTCGTGCAGGTCTTGGGAGAGGACGTTGCTTTAATCAGTAAAAAGGATAATGGGATCTTAGGAATATTTTTCTCTGTCTGAAATGCATAATAAATCTTTGTTACCGTTTTGAAAAAATCAATGAAATCTGGAGTCAATGTGGTACAGACACTGAAAATTTGTATTAAATGTGTCAGCCTAAAGGTGAGGTTTTTTTAATCTAACTAATGTTACTTTTGTCAGCAATGTATTTATGCACAATCTTACCCTTTCAGCTCTTCCTTTCTACCCCTTTGGTTTTGAAGAGTATGTGTGGGTAGGGAGTCAGAGCATTTTGGAGAATACTAAAATTAACAGCACAAATCATGCTGTCACATGCATTTTGTTGTTATGGGAAATTTGCTGGTTGTGTATCTCTTGAAAGAAAGCAGGGTTTGGAACATCAGTCTGTTGCTTTGAAAGAAATGTGTGGGGACAAATATGTACAGGAGTAGACAGTGTATGTTTTAACAAATACCTCCACATGCATGAGAGAGAGATGGAGGGGGAATTAAGTGTCTTCTGTTCTTTCTCCCAAATACCTAATACAAAGTTGTCTTTGTTAAGTTGCCAGGACCACATCATTGCAGGAAGAGTTCAGTGTTTCAGTTCCACTCATGTTTGCTTGAATGACACAGGGTTTGGGAGGATTTTGCAGCTGTATCAGGGATTCCAAGTTCAGGTTTTTAATTACAAAAGCAAATTAAATACTTCATCATAAAGACAGGCTGTGCACACAATGTGTTTATAATGGCTCAAGCCTGGGTTTCTTCCAGGCACTCTTATTTCCAGAGCTGGGTTCACAGAAAGGTGAAAGGAATTGCTGCTTGGCTTTATTCATTAGTTCTTTTCAAGATTTCCACAGAAAAGTCAGTGCTCTCTAGGTGGAACTTCATGTGACTCAAGTATAAATAGTCTGTTGCTTTTGGCCAGCGTGTGGTACGTGAAAAAGGCAAAAATGTGTATTTGCAATATATATCACTAAAGTTAGTGTTTTGCCTGTTCTCCCAACTTTGTTTTTCTATTATTTTATGTTCATGAAAGATTGTCTCCAGTGTCTCTTGGAGGGGAAAAGGTTTATGAAAAGTATGTTCTAGTCTTGGTCTTACCTGTAAGCCTTAGAGACTGTTTGCAGCAACAATTTGGGATGAGAAAATGGTGAGGAAAGTTGACGACAGTGCTGGTGGATGTCTGCTAGGACACTGAGCTTGGACTGCTGGAGAAAAGAAGATTTAGACATAGCTACAAGAGGTAGATGTGGTTGTTCTCTATTTGCAGGAATTTGTGTAAGGTCTTTTAATTCATTTGAGGACCAGTGGAAGGAGCACATGTGTGTGGCGTTGTGTGTCTGTGTGTGTGATGCGTACAGAGAAGGGGGTTGATGAAGAGACGTACGTCTACATTGTGACCAGTTCTTAATTCTCTACACCTACCTGCTCACCCCAGGGTCTGTTTGCCTCCTTGAAAAAGCCCCAGGCTGTTAACTTCAACTTTTTTTCCCCTGCCATCATGTTGTTTTAGACAGACCACTCAGGATGCTCCTGAAGAGGTGCGTAACCGTGATTTCAGAAGGGAGCTGGAGGAGAGAGAACGGGTTGCTGCAAGAGAAAAGAACAGGGACAGACCAAACAGAGGTAAAAAAAAAATACCAAAACAAACCAAAAAAATCCTAATACCTTTGCATGGCATTGGTCTTGCACAAAACACAAAACTTGGTGCTGTAAGAAGTTTCCAGGTTGCAGACAGCATGTCATGAGAGCAGAATTTGGGGTGTTGGTCTGATAGTTCAGAGCTGTTGACCTGCAAGGGAATGTCTGCTGGCTTTCATGCTGCCTTCGTGCTAGCAAAAAATCTAGGCCAGCCAGTAGAAGAGCACAGGCCATCATGCAGGCCAGTTGGTACAATGTGGTTGTAATGAATTGGCAACAAGTGTGTACAGCTAATAAAGGGCTTGTTCTGTACTTGGACAAGCGAGATGGGAAGGAGGAAGGGAATGACTCATCTGGTGGTGCTGCAGCATCGGTGTAACAATAAGTCTGCAATTCTGTTCAGATATAGTCATAATTAAAATTAATTGAAGGTGTGTGTTTTGAGAAATAGTCAATTATAATCTTAAACTTGACAGAATTTAGGTACATTAGGTTTAGATGTGAAGTGTGTCCACTTCTGGAGTCCTTGTGTCCAGTTCTGGAGTCCTCAACATAGAAAGGACATGGAACTGTTGGAACAGGTCCAGTGCAGGGCCACCAAGATGATCAGAGGGATGGAGCACCTCTCCTAGGAGGACAGGCTGAGAGAGCTGGGACTGTTCAGCCTGGAGAAGAGAAGGCTCCGGGGAGACCTTACTGCAGCCTTCCAGTATCTGAAGGGAGCTCCAGGAGAGCTGGGGAGGGACTCTTTGTCAGGAAGTCTAGTGACAGGACGAGGGGTAATGGTTTTAAACTGGAAGAGGGGAGATTTAGATTAGATATTAGGAAGAAGTTCTTTCCTGTGAGGGTGGTGAGGCACTGGAACAGGTTGCCTAGAGAAGTTGTGGATGCCCCATCCCTGGAAGTGTGGAAGGCCAGGCTGGATGGGGCTTTGAGCAACCTGCTCTAGGGAGAGGTGTCCCTGCCCATGGCAGGGGGGTTGGAACTCAATGGTCTTTAAGGTCCCTTCCAACTCTAACCATTCTATGATTCTATGAAATGTACAGATGTATTGTGGGGCTTTCAGGTTCAGTGGTTTGAACCAAACTGGCCAACTGTAACGTTTAGGAGTGATTTCCAGTGGGAATCCTCCAGTTGGATGCATGGAATAAGGATATTTCTCTAAAGATTTTTTTATTTTCCTGCTGTTCTTTCTTCTTGAAGTAATGGCTTCAAAAAACTTCTTGAGGTCAAATTGTAAGTTTGGGTATGTCGTTGCTTCCCTTGAGGGATACCTTGAGGAAAAAGTAGGCATAAGCTTTTATCTTTAATGCAATTATTGTGAAGATTTTTGCTTTCTGACATTAGATGCTGTTGAATTGATTTAGTCACTTTTTTTTTTGTTATTAAAATCTTATGCCACAGAACACACAACATCATCTTCTGTGTCTAAGAAGCCTCGGCTAGACCAGATTCCTGCAGCAAATCTTGATGCAGATGATCCGCTGACTGATGTATGTATCTCTTCTCTGTCTTATTTCCTTTCTTTCTCCTGCCTTCAGGATTTTGGTGTTTATAGAATACATACTCTTAGATTTGCTAGAGATTTCAGACAAGTTCCAACAAATCTCCCTTTTACAGTTACTTTGCTATGGTTGAAATCCAGAGTGGTTCAGAGCAGGGAACTGAAAATACCAGTTAAAGTATGGGGAATAAGTGACTTTTTAGACTTGGTCAATGACTGGGTTAGAATTCCTCTAACATGGAACTGTTGAGATACCCTGACTGTCTGCATGAGCAATGGATTCTTCCTCTTGACTCCTCTCTTCATGCTGATGTCTAGGAGTTAACTTTTAGGCTTGACAGTAAGCTGAGGGTTTTATAATCCTGTTATATTTGGTCCCAACAGTATTGGACAGGGTATTCAGGAACACAATTATAATCACTTACGTTACAATGATGAGAGAGTGAGTGAGGACAGTCATCCTCTATAATCTGTCAGCTGTGTAGCATTTGAATTCTAAAAAATTAATTGCAGTCATCCAAAAAGCACAAATGTATTTTTTGTCTTGACTTTACTGTACAAGAGCAAATAAACCGTTTGTATTGTATTTGCTGCTGATACGAGCAGCCAAGTACTTCAGAAATTACCCAGCATGAAATTGCAGCCTTAGCTGGGCAGACCAGGACTGGTTTTTATTAAATGAAATGAATGAACTGGTTTTTGTTTCCTTTTGTTGCTTTTAGGAAGATGATGAAGATGAGGACTTGGAAGACAGTGATGATGATGACACTGCAGCTCTTCTGGCTGAGCTGGAGAAAATCAAGAAAGAACGAGCTGAGGAGCAGGCTCGAAAGGTAAAATCTCACCCATCAAAGAGCATCTGGTTTTTAGCAAACTGATATTTATTAAAACTAGTGTGTCTAAAGCACTTAGGATGAGTGAGAACTGGTAAACAAAGTAGTGTGCCCTTCAAAACTCTTCTCAAGTAGAGTCTGATGGATTTGTTCTTGTCATAACCTTCACATGTCCTTATAATCTCTCTCTCCAGAGAGAAACACTGTGTTCTGTCCTTGAAAGAGGAGAGAAGTCTTTGTAGTTAGAGACTGTTTTCATGTGAGCAGGCTCAAGTCTCGTGCCGTTGGCTCCCACACCACCCTGGTGTAAGAGAGATTGTTGGGGTGGGGTGCGTTAGTGAAATCGCTGGTTGAAGGGACTTCTAGGGACTGTTTTGGGGAATAGTCTGTTGTCAAACTGATGGGGACTTAGGATGAACCACATTGTCTCTAACGTTGTATTGCAACAGAGTTTGGAGTCCAGCAGTTCATCTGCATTACTGAATTGTTTCACCTCTGGTGGTGCAGTGGGAAGTGCTGGATACACGCAGCATTCCATATTCTGGTTTTAGTAAGTGCTTTCTGGTTTTGAGTAGGGCTTAAATCATTCTAGTGCTTTTGAAGAAAGTTTCATACTTCACTTTGAGTAGTTTTGTGTGGTGTTATACATAGATTTTTTTATTAGTGTAAAAAAGCCGAACCAAAACACACAAAACCTCAACCTTGTCATTTTCGTATGAGGTAATCTGAGATGGTTTTAAAATACAAAAAATAAGTATATTAAATGCTGATCCTTGTCTTTGCTGCTTTGGCAACTAAATATTTTGGTGCTTCTGCACTGCTGATAGCCTAATAAGAGCTTAATACTCATACTTACAGTTTGATGTTTTTCACAAATGCTCTCCAGTAGAGTCAGCTGGCAGTGAAGAGGGCATACTGTCCAGCAGACAGTCAGAACAGCTGGTGGATAATAGTGCTTTAAATGTTGTAGTGCTTGACCACTCTTGGCTGAATACAGAACAATACAGAAATTTCTCTTTAGAATCAACAAAGCCTGTAAAACCCGTGAGCTCTGCAATTTTGGAGTTAAGTACTTTGGAGTAAGGACCATGCTGCTCCAGTGCAGAAATTTTGCTGTAGAAGACTGTTGATACTTGATTCTCTCTGTGGCCTGTGAGTGGTCTTTTACATTGAAGTGTCCCTCATCTCTTTATCTAGATGTTTGAAGCATCACACAGGAATGAAATTGTGTTCTGCAGTAATAACATGGTGAAAATCACTTAAAAACACTGGCAGCAGTTCTTCTGTGTATTCCTGTGTGAAGTGTACTAGACTACAAATTAAGTGTAGTGATGTGTAGGAAAGGTTTCTACTTCAGCTGTTCTTGCAGAGTGCTTAAAATGAAAGCTTAGATCTGTATGGATTTTTCACTGTGATGGTTGAAATTACACATCTAAATTCAACAGTATATATATAGTTATGCTGTCACATTTCAGTGTAGAAAACTCGTATTAGGACAACAATGGCAGTAAATTGCAGCACAGGCAACCAAGTGATTGCTTCTCTGTTCATGGGTGGAAAGAAGAAATGTTATCATAGAATCATAGAATGGTTAGAGTTGGAAGGAACCTTCAAGATCATCCAGTTCCAAACCCCTGCCATGGGCAGGGACACCTCTCCCTAGAGCAGGTTGCTCAAAGCCCCATCCAACCTGGCCTTAAGCACTTCCAGGGATGGGGCATCCACAACTTCCCTGGGTAACCTGTTCCAGTGCCTCACCACCCTCACAATAAAGAACTCCTTCCTAATATCTAATCTAAATCTCCCCTCTTCCAATTTAAAACCATTACCCCTCGTCCTGTCACTACACTCCCTGACAAAGAGTCCCTCCCCAGCTCTCCTGTAGCTCCCTTCAGATCCTGGAAGGCTGCTATCAGGTCTCCCCGGAGCCTTCTCTATGAAAGTCTTATTTTGTCACTAGAGGGTGCCAGAAGCTGTGAAGTATTGAGTGTATCGCTAGTTTTATTTTGCTGTCTCTTAACTGGTACTGTTGTTTACCTTTGTGGATGTTCTCCACCCCCCAGAAGCAGGGTTTGTAACGCCTAATACTGTGTGCATGCTGAATACATGAATGCATGCACACATGAATTGCACATTCACTGCCTGCTCTGTTCATCCTTTCACTGCTTGGTGGCTGATGGACTCTCTCAAAAATCAGCATCTTCAGCACATAGTTGGTGCTCTACAGACGCTTGGAATGTGATTTTCTTGGGGTTTTTTGAGGGTAGCAAACTAAGACTATGCTGATAGAAGAAGTTAAAACCAAGGTGGGGCATCTCCTCTTTGGGAGCAAGGGTCTCCCTGAGAAAAATTATTTATGTTTATTAGCTTCAGGGGTGCAACCTGTTCAGATTACGCCACATTTTCCATGGTTTTGATATGAGATGTTACTGGCAAAGCATTTTGCAGCCATTTTGTAAAAATCCCTTTTTCCTTCAGATATGTAGGATTTCAGGTAACCTTCTATTAGTCACCAAGCTGATTTCAGGATAACATCTCATGTAAAGTCTTAATTGTGTAGTCGATATTAGTCCTAATTCACATACTGGACAGCGTGGTTGAGCCAGTGGCAGGGCAGAGGGAGACTGCAGTATCTTCTGCTTCTTCATTCTTCTGCACATCATTCTCAAGTCTTTTTGTGGTTACACATATTAACATGTCTCTGCATCTTCTTGAAACGTGCTGGGATTTTAACCAGATGAAATGGGTAAAATACAGTAATATGTGTCAAATGTGTGCCATATGTATTTTTTTTCCTGATACCATAGTTATTTTGATTTATTAAAATGCTAGTCCAATTATTTCTGCAACTTCATTTAAAGTAAACTGCATTTCTGTTAACTGTTTTCACTTGTTGCTTTGGTGTATCTAAGTTGCAGTGAAAGGCTCCGGGGAGACCTGATAGCAGCCTTCCAGTATCTGAAGGGAGCTACAGGAGAGCTGGGGAGGGACTCTTTGTCAGGGAGTGTTTTTAATGGTTTTAAATTGGAAGAGGGGAGATTTAGATTAGATATTAGGAAGAAGTTGTTTCCTGTGAGGGTGGTGAGGCACTGGAACAGGTTGCCCAGGGAAGTTGTGGATGCCCCATCCCTGGAAGTGTTTAAGGCCAGGTTGGATGGGGCTTTGAGCAACCTGCTCTAGGGAGAGGTGTCCCTGCCCATGGCAGGGGGGTTGGAACTTGATGATCTTTAAGGTCCCTTCCAACTCTAACCTTTCTATGATTCTATGATTCTATGAAAGAATGATGACCGCTTTTAAAATGCGTCTCTGGTGAGACAGCAGTTAGAAACAAAAGATGAGAATCTGGGAGGTGGGTGGGTGTTGTGTTCAGATCATTGTGCTTCTAACTTCCCTTATGTGATAATACCAATTTCCATAGAAAGGCTCTAAATCTAATACTGACAAATGTTAGTATTCAGAGGTTCTAACTTCCTTCACGCTGGTACTTCCCTTTAACCTATGCAGCACGTAGTTTGTCAAACAAATAAGAAATTGCTGTCAGAGCTTGTTAACTTCTCAAAATGCTTAAATTCCCTTGAATTCTGTAAAACTATTAAATAACTGCTACAAATGTTTTTAAACACTGATTGAAAGTGAGAGTCCTCCTGACTTTTCTCACACCCTCCTCGGTTTTACTCTCTCAGATTGCTTCTAGTACACACTGAGCTAACGAGGAAATTTTAGTTTCAAAAGCTATTTGTGTGGAATAATTCTGGGTCTGTCTGAAACTAAACTCTAGTTCTGCCATCTGTGTGAACTATCCACTGATAGATTTCCTGGAAACATTTCAGTGTTCCAAACTCAGCATTACAAAGCTCTTGATTTTTCAATTTTCAGGCACTTCCTTAAAAGGTAAATTGAAATAATTAAAAACAGACCTCAAAACAGCGAGCAGAGGACTGTACACATGCAGTATCAGCAAAGCTATTTTAACATTTATTCATAAAATGACAACAGATCTGCATATAGACACTGCAGTTTTGTTTACTCTGTGCTTTTAATTCTTGAAGTTTCAGTCAGTGGAATTACTGTGTTGCATGGAGTTGGTAATTTCCATAGGATCAAACAACTGGGGTGGATCTCTGCATTATTAAGTTTTGTTCCCTGCTCCTAAAGGCAATGCTGTCGTAGTTTGTCATTCAAAAATTAACAAGTAAACAAGGTTATGTGGTCATTTTTTTTCAGCCTTCAAAGAAATGCAAGCATTTCAGGTTTTTCTTCAGCTGCTCAACTTCTCTAGGAGCTGAGGAGGATAACTTTATACAATGGAGTCATTTCAGGAATTTCAGCACTTTCTGTAAAAGTAATCTTGCTCTGTGCTAAGGGTTAGGAACTATACTAAAAAAAAAAAATAACCATGGTAACAATAATGTTTTTCTTTCTTCTGCTAACAGAAGTAAATATGCCAAGGGACTGTTATTCTTACAGGAAGATAATGAATAATTGTTTGGTTAAGGTTAATATAGTTTTGTCCGCTTCTTCTTTTGCCCCCAGCTGTGATGCCACGTGGTGAGTTCAGTTGTATGATGGAGGCTTAGTTTGAGATCTAATTCATGGAGCAGCATCTCCCCTTTTCTTCTTCAGGGTATGGGGACTCCCTCTTCCAGCCCAGTCTTTTTCCACACACCATAATATTCCTGTTCTGTGGCCTTTGCTTCTAACACGGCGGTTACAGCGTGGTTGCCTTCTGATTCATCTCTGCAGATGGTTGGTGCAACGTGCTGCCATTGAAGAGCACAACGCTGCTGTCTGTAGTGATGGAGTAATCTGTAGTTGGTTGTGGGGGTGTTTTTTGCTAAAATGGCTTAGGAGGAGGAAAAGCAGGCAAAGAGGTGTTATTTTAGGAAAGGTGGAATGAAGGTTGGATGGGGCTTTGAGCAACCTGCTCTAGGGAGAGGTGTCTGTGCCCATGGCAGGGGGGTTGGAACTTGGTGATCTTTAAGGTCCCTTCCAACTCTAACAATTCTATGATTCTATGAATAGAGAAATATTATTTTCCCCCTTAGGCTTTGCTTCTGTTGTGGGTTTGTTGTATCCATAATATTTGAGCTTAACAAGCCTTTGTTCCACCACACAGAACAATGTGGGCTTTGGAGCAACCCGAGATGCTCGTTTTGTGAACAGCTGTGCTTGATGGTGCCTCAGAGGTGTGAAGCTCAGACAGCTCCGAAGGTTATGTCTGGTCTGTTTGATTTGATACAACCCATGCTCCATCGCCTGCAGCGTCCAGGCTTTCAGTGCAGGAGTGGGCAATGGAAGATTTATGTGGAAAATTCTGAGACATAATGAAAACCTCATTTGGCTGAAGATGAGGGATTCCACAGCTCTGGCCAAAATGTATAACTTAGCTTAAGCATAAATGTCGACTTTACAGCACTGTGAGCTACACCGAGTATTTCCTCCATGTCATGTCTCTAACCTACAAAACTTAGTGTACTAATTATCTTTGATACTTTCTTTGGGAGGTTTTAGTGAAGCTAAATAATAGAAAAACATCTTCAAGACTAATCTTCAGAGTTAGCCCGCTTCCTAAAACCTGTAGCAAACACATTGAAATGTCATCCAACCTAGAACAGCTTTGAGCAACTGTATTCCATAAATAAATTACAATGCATGCCAGGTCTTCTTTGTAAAGTGACGAAAACTGGCAGTGCCAGAACAGATCTGTTCCCTGTTTGCTTTCAGACTCTAATCTGTTGATCCTTGTCATTAAAGATAAGCTTATGCAGTTTGTTACTACTTCTAGTTGTGCTGCCTCTGCGCGTCTGAAAGGCAGCAGAGCTCTGTTTGGGAACAGAGCTGAGAAACAGCCAGCGGCCACACAAGGGCCCAGGGGCTCTGCACCATCTCTGACAGGAGAAATCCAGCTTTCAGAATAAGATTCGTAGATGTTTTCTGTAACTGTTGTCACCATGAAAGAATATTTAACAGCTTCTGTTAGCATTGGGTTCATAATTGGTTTTAATTTTGTACCTATTAAATTATTAGGGTGGTGAGGCACTGGAACAGGTTGCCCCGAGAAGTTGTGGATGCCCCATCCTTGGAAGTGTTGAAGGCCAGGCTGGATGGGGCTTTGAGCAACCTGGTCTAGTGGGAGGTGTCCCTGCCCATGGCAGGGGGGTTGGAGCTCAATGATCTTGAAGGTCTCTTCCAACTCTAACCATTCTGTGATTCTATGATTAAAACCTAATTTGAAATTCCCAAGATTGCCCGCTACCATTTCGTTTGGTTACGGTGCAGTTTTTGTTACCTTCCAGTTCTCTGGAATTGTAGTTGGCTTGTGTCAGTGTAGCTATTTGTTGGCAATTAGCAGTTTTAAACAGAATTCAGTTGAGCTTGAAATAGCAAGTTGTTGGGGTCAATGTGCAAGTTTTGTATCTCGGCTTCTGTGGAGGTGCAGGGGAGGTGCAGTCAGCAGAGCCTGAAGCATGGTTGGTCTCTTGGGTGTGAGCAGAAGAGCCATCCTGACTCTTGTATTCTCTAGATCTCTGCTGAGACAGGAGCTCAGAGTCCTACAGGTAAATATCTAGATGTAAATGTCTTAATCTGGAGCTAAATCCTGCTCTTAGCCTTATGCTGCACTTCTTGTGTAGTGCTTCTTAAAAATGTTATCTCAGTTTTGATTTCCTTTCTTTATTTTCCTATCCCCATATTTTAACACTTCAGTCTGATAATGCTTTTTTGTTTTGAGAAAGTGAAAGCGAACTGTCAGGCTGATTGCGGCTGAAGGAGGGGAGATGTAAAGCAGATAAAAGTTAGGATGATGCCTCACATGCCTGTTTGAAGTCTTGTTATAGAAAAATTAAAGGTGCATCTGTGAGTAATAATGCTGGAGTAGTTTCTACTATATGTATATTTTTCTTAATGAGCCTTAATATTGACTTTATCTTCCTCTAGTGATTTGTGTGACTGAGTGCTATTGCTTCTCTTTGTGCACGCTAGAGATTGCTGGAACAGTCAGTCAGCTTTTTAGGAGGTGTTGAAATTAAATCTGAAACAGGGGAAGAAAGGGGAGAACTGTAATTCCTCCCCCAAAAAGCTGCTGACTGATTCCAGTGGACTTTTGACCATCAACTGAACAGTGTGTGTGGGATGCATTGCCGTTCCCTGTTTGTCAGGGGTGTGTGGATGCACTTTCATGCATCATAAACAACCAGCACAGGATCCCTCTGGGTGCCCCAGACAGAGTGGTACGTGGTTCACGGGTTCAGTAACTTTGGGTCATGGCCGAGGTTAATGTCTTAGGAATCAGAAGGTGAGACTGTGCCACACTCCCTGTGCCACCTTGGGAAGAGTTCCCCTGGGGCACAGCTCTGAAATGGGAAACTGCCATGTCTGTTTGCCTGTCTGGAGCTTGGAAGAAGGTCTCTCTGCAGAAGCATTTGGCATCAGGGGAGTGTGAATTTCTTACAATGTTCTTATTAGGGCTACCTTCTCTTGAGTATGGTTTTCTGGTTTGTAGCACTCTTATTTGCTTTTAAGATTTGTCTCAGACCTTTTGTTTTTCCAAAGTCTCGCTTTTAATGGATGATCAGAGATTAAATTTAATGAAGCAAAGCCCACCTTATTCCGGACAACACAGAGAACCCTCACATGTTTACATCCTGTTGTAAATTTCCCTGATGGGTTTACACAGAATCTGATCACCTTTTGGGAGGTACCTGAAAATCAATACTGATTTTTGTTGTTTTAATTTTATTTTTTTTGCTTCTACCAACATGTTAGATATTTTTCTTCATTTAAAATCAGTGCTTTGCCTGCCTGTGCTGTCTGGCAGTCTGAGAGCTGCTTGACTTGTTGTGGGAACATGGCACAGACTGCAGTAAATGGGATTTCAGTGGTGTTGACTCCTCCACATTATGGGAAAGAGGATGGTAAATCAGAGGTTGGGGTACTGCACAGCCACTGCATATATTTCTGGTGTGTAATCCACAGAGAAAAAAAATGTATAATTTGAATTTGTATTTTAATATGGGGGAAATTGCTGTTCCTTATCAAATATTTTTGCTCTTTCTGTTTCCTTATTTACTGGGGTGGTAAGAACCAATGGATTTGGAATGCAAACGTTGGGTTTGGAGCTATGCTTGAAAATGCAAAACTTTAGTTTGTTTGTGTTAATAACTTTTAGCTGCTGGGGTTTGTGTTAAGGCTCCATGGATACAGCAGCAAGGGCAGGTTTTGCCTGCGCACATGTTTGAATAAGGGCGTGGCAGGACTGTGCCATGAGCTGAAGCAATATGCCCTTTTGGGGAGCTTTTCCCATACCCCTGGCAATTAATTGCAGCTGCTTTTAAATTTTCTTTATGAGAAACAGCATAACAGCAGGGTTGGGTTTTTTTCATAGCTAGAACTTGGGTAGATTTTGAAAGGTAAGGTATTTACCGGTGATCCTGAATTGTCTGGCATTCCTATGGATTTAAGTTGGTATTGCTCTTAAGAGGGTTGGGGGTTCCTGTAGGAATAATCCACATACCTGATCAGTCCAATTAAAAAACATTGTGAACTGCAGATAGTTTTAGTAATGTATCACTTAGTATTCTTTAAATGTTTGAAGCTAGAGAACTCTGGTTAGCATCAGCGTTGAAGTTTAGCACTTAAGCCTTGTAAAGGCTATCATCAAGAAAAACAATTCCTCTTTTGGGATCCTATGGCAGCCCTCGGCCATTAATTTTCTGCAGTTTGGAAAAAAAAAACACCAACCAACACCCAACCTTGTGATCTCTTTGTCTTCAGTTTATATCATTTATAAAAGACATAGTTTGAGCCTCCTGCAGTGCTGATGAGACTTCAGTGCACTCTTTAAGTAGAATGTCTTCAGACCATCCTTCAGCACAGAGGGAGACCTAGTTCATCACCCAAATTAAAGAATTTTTATTTTTTTCCCTTCTAGTACTTTCATGAAAGAGCAATACTTGTAGTACATCTGAAAAGTTGTGGGAAAATTTGTTGATGTACGATGAATATTAGATATTAATTTTGAAGTCTGCAAACATTTCAGTCACTAAATCTATTAATATAGTACAAGCAGAAGAAGTTGTTTCTGCTCCTTCATATTGAAAATCTTAAATAGTCTTATGACATCGCCTGCTCAGTTTCACCTTAAATTTCTCAACATTCTTTTTAATTGGTCCTGAGGAAGTTGTAGCTGGACAACCCAAGTAGGTTGCTGAAGATAGAGAAGTTTCAACACGCTGTAACGTTTCTTCAACCTTATGAATATTGTGTAATGTGCTCTTTTCTCATGAGGCTAAAGAAAATCTTTTAATCTGTGTACAATTTTTAATATAATAAATATGTAAATGGTAAAGCTAGAATTTAACTGAGTATTTGATGGAATGTTGGAGGCAAATAGAGCAGATATGAGTGTTTCCAGATCGACAGTTTATTAGCAATGTTAAGCTCTTTAGAGGATCTCTGCTTCCATCCTTATTCTACTGGTACACGAGTGTCAAACACTAAGAAGCCTGAGCTAGGAATTAAAGCTCTGTTTGTGTGGGTGTTCACAGCTGAATCATGTTTGTCTCTACCAACTGGATGAGAAGAGTGGCCCAAAAAAGTAACGAATCCATTTCTGGTTCTCAGGAACAAGAGCAAAAGGCTGAAGAAGAAAGGATTCGGATGGAGAACATTCTGAGTGGTAACCCCTTGCTGAACCTCACTGGCCCAGCACAGCCTCAAGCAAACTTCAAAGTGAAGAGGAGGTAACGTGCCCTCTGTAGCATCACATCCATCCCCTCGCGCCCTCGTGTTGCCCAGAGCCTGAAAATGGCATCACTGCTCTTGGGTTTTATTTCCTTCCTTGGATCTTGTCACAGGCAGCGTGATGTAGAATTGGGATGGGGCTGCACATAGTGACTGTCTGAACAAATCCTCCTGCTACTTTGTGTTTAAAAAAAAAGAGAGAACGAGGAATTGAAGAACATGTTTGTCTGACGTTGTTCATAATGATACAAAAAGTAACAGGACCAAAGTTCCTCCAAAAATTTGATGTTATGCTCCCCTTTAAAATCCGGCTGATTTGCAGGTTTTGTTTGTCTAGTTTTTTTAGTGTAACTAGAACTGATAAATAACAGCCTTTTTCTGCACACAGTTCTTGTTTGCAGCTGTTACAGTTACTGTTGTGCTTATCAAAATTAGGGCTGTTAGATTCGAGGATTTTTTCTGCTCTGTTCAAATGGTTGTTCTTTTCTGTAGAGATAAAATAATCTTTAATCTACTGATACCCATCTTGCATCTAACTCAGGAACTTGTAGAAGATGGATTGGATTAGAAAAATAGAATTTTTTTCCTTAAAAATTAAGATACGGTTGTTCTTAGTACATTTAAATGGGAGAGCCAAACATCATATATATATCTCTTAAATTGCGCCTAATTTTTGTGCAGGCTTACTGAAGTTAAAACCTTTTCTTTTCAGGTGGGACGATGATGTTGTCTTCAAGAATTGTGCCAAGGGCATAGACAAAACAAAAAAAGACAAAAGATTTGTGAATGATACTCTGCGATCAGAATTTCACAAAAAATTCATGGAGAAATATATCAAGTAGCAGAGTTTTCTGCACGGTGGTGCTGAAGGACTTGGAAGGTCATGGTTGTTCCCTCCCTCTCCATCAGAATTCAAGGCTGAGTACTTGGTCAGGAATTCCTAAATGCTTTATCAAGACCGTCAACAGCTTCATAATTAGTGATTGCTATGTATCTGAGTTTTTATTCCTGCAGCATGTTTTCCTTTTCAGTCTTAATTAAACCAGTTTGTGTTTCATGGATGCTTTTCTTCTGTTCACGTGCATTTACTTGTACTGGCTGCCTTGTAAGTGGTAGAAGAGAGAAGCTTCAATTAGAAGAAATCCTTCTAATTGTTTTAATTACTTTGCAGAACAGACTGCGTTTATAGTGATGGTAGTTTGTACCTTATACGACTCATGTAGATGTTGCTGTTATCAAAGATGGGCAATTAGATGAGTGTGATAAACACTGTGAACTGAAAGGAACTGTAGCAAACTGGACTTACCTTCTCTTAATAGCTCGTTAAAAACTTAGTTAATGATCTTCACTTTTAGTTTTTTCTTACCGTCAACCAAGTGATCCAGCACAGGGCCACCAAGATGATCAGAGGGATGGAACACCTCTCCTAGGAGGACAGGCTGAGAGAGCTGGGCCTGTTCAGCCTGGAGAAGGCTCCGGGGAGACCTGATAGCAGCCTTCCAGGATCTGAAGGGAGCTACAGGAGAGCTGGAGAGGGACTCTTTGTCAGGAAGTCTAGTGACAGGACGAGGGGTAATGGTTTTAAGTTGGAAGAGGGGAGATTTAGATTAGATATTAGGAAGAAGTTCTTTGCTGTGAGGGTGGTGAGGCACTGGAACAGGTTGCCCAGGGAAGTTGTGGATGCCCCATCCCTGGAAGTGTTTAAGGCCAGGCTGGATGGGGCTTTGAGCAACCTGCTCTAGGGAGAGGTGTCCCTGCCCATGGCAGGGGGGGTGGGAATTGATGATCTCTGAGGTCCCTTCCAACTCTAACCGTTCTATGATTCTATTATTTGCTGAGGCAGCTCTAAGTTCTTAGCAGCTCTGTTTTCTGGGCTCAGCACTTACGGGGTGATCCCATGTAGTACTTGGGGCAACACTGAGAGGGAAAAGTGCTGTGGAAACGTGGGGCTTTTCTCCTTCTTAATAACCCACAGCAGTGCTCTGTCCCTCAGCCACAGCCACGGGGCTCAGTCTGTGTGTGGTTCAGTACTAACAGTGGTGTCAGAAGCTGTCAAATGAGTCTTTTTATTAGAGTGATCTCCTCGAGATACTGTAGTACACTTTGTTTACTTCTTAAATGTCCATTTTAACACTTAATATGACAGTATAAAATATGAATGAATGAATGAAAAAAAACCCAAGTTGTGAAGGCATTTCCCACCAACTTCTGCCATCTCGGTTGCATTTGAAATCTTGACCAAGCAATGCAGTGGATGTGAACCTAACATTTGCAAAATATGGTAGTTCCCTCTATCTAGAAGGCTGCAGTGGCAGAACTTGGACATCTTTATGTAAAATTCTTGCCCTTTTCCTTACCTGTGTTACGCTCAGTCTAGTTTATTCTTACAGACACTTTCGTAGCAATGCTGTTTTCAAGCTCGTAATTTGAAAATATCTGCTTTTTCTCTTTAAGAGGATAAATACAGAGCACAGTGTTTTAGATTTTTATTGGGCCTGACTCTGATATCCTGTAAAATGTTTCATTACCTTCAGCTGTGTTTTCCACCCTTCCATTAAGCTATGTGCAGCGCATTAGTGCCAGCAGCTGATACCCGTGTTGACTTGGGAGCAAGATTTCCAGTGAGCTGTGCTTGTCAGGAGTCTGGCAGCTGAGGCAGCTGGTGCCTTAGGTCTGGCCTAACAGCCTGGTTGTCATGGCAACAACAACAAAAAACGTTGGTCTCACTGTATTATAGTATAGAATCCCTGTGCCAGAGTGAGCAAGTGAGCGTGTGGTTTTATTGGAGAGGGGAGACGTTGAAAAGCCAGTTTGATGCCTTCATGGAAATCCTAAGTGCATGATGCCTTCGTTTGTGTTCCTGGAGTAATGCAACTCTTTTCCTAGAGAAAACTTTAAGAAGTGAGATGGCTGGGGTTGGATGAGCTCTTCATCTGTGTGGGCAGTTGCTCTCCACATCTGGAAGACCATCCCTTTCTTAAACTTTTGCATAATGCCGAGCTGTCCTCTGTCAGTTTTTCCAGTAGTTCTCTCCCTCCCTGGTCCTGCTGAAATGCTGGAACAGGTTGCCCAAAGCAGTTTTGGGGCCCCATCCCTGGAAGTGTTGAAGGCCAGGCTGGATGGGGCTTTGAGCAACCTGCTGTAGTGGGAGGTGTCCCTGCCCATGGCAAGGGGGTTGGAATTTTGTGGTCTTTATGGTCCCTTCCAGCTCCAACCATTCTGTGGAGAAAGCAGCAGGGACCATAGAGCTCCAGGCTGCAGGGATCGTTGGCGTCGGTGTTCAGCTCAGCCGCAGCATTTGCAGGTCCTGTCTCTAACCTCCCCCCTCAGAGCTTTTCTGTTTTAGCCTCCTGCAGCGTAAGCTGATCCAGAATCTGAGGACTCAGCCATCCACAAGCACAGAGTGATAATTAAGGAATCTGAAGCCTTATCTCTTGGTGGGTTTTGCATCACTAACTACTGAATTTTCTTCACCAGTGCTGGAAAACTGCAAAGTGCCCTGGGCTTCTTTGTCGGGGAGGAGCCCCTGTGCTTTCAGTATTGATGTTAAATCTTCTGCTGTGCTGCTTGTACTCAATCTAGGAAAAGACGAGCAGATCAGTTGTTTTTGTAAAACCACAGTGTGACTATGAGTTCTTTAAAAAAAAATCCGACATTGATGTTGCACACCTCTGCTCCCAGCACAGCTTCTTCCAGGAGCCTCTGTCCAGTTTGACAAATAACGTTGAACAAAGGCAGCGGAGCTGGCTGGGCGGCTGTTCCAGGAGAAGAAGCAGAATGATGTTAGCATTCAGCACTTCAAGGAACGCAGTATTTTACAGTCCCTTGCAATCAGGATTGTTTAATCCTGTGTTTTTGCAAGTGACACCTGAACTCACTGTAACTGGTGGCTTGAAGCGAAGCCTCTTGAGACCTGATAGCAGCCTTCCAGTATCTGAAGGGAGCTACAGGAGAGCTGGGGAGGGACTCTTTGTCAGGAAGTCTAGTGATAGGATGAGGGGTAATGGTTTTAAATTGGAAGAGGGGAGATTTAGATTAGATATTAGGAAGAAGTTGTTTCCTGTGAGGGTGGTGAGGCACTGGAACAGGTTGCCCAGGGAAGTTGTGGATGCCCCATCCCTGGAAGTGTTTAAGGCCAGGTTGGATGGGGCTTTGAGCAACCTGCTCTAGGGAGAGGTGTCCCTGCCCATGGCAGGGGGGTTGGAACTCAATGGTCTTTAAGGTCCCTTCCAACTCTAACCTTTCTATGATTCTATGATTCTATAAGCAGTTTTCCCCTTGTTTACGGTTATCTTTGGTGTAGCTCTGGGACTGAAAAACAGGATCTGTTTTACATTGGCTCTAACAGTTAAAACTCCTTAGTTTTGTTCTTTTTAAAGCCTTGTCTTTCAAAATTTGTCTTGGGAGTATGTTTTAGAGTTCTAAAGGGATTAATAGTATAAGCAATAAAGCTTAACAATAGTTCTGCAGCTGGAAATAATTGAGCTGTGTGCATATGAGGTTCTAAAACATTGAGCATCTATTTGCCTTCCTCAAGTAGGTGGCTGATTAAAGGCTTCTTCCTGCAACCAGCAAAATTACCTGCATTTTTCAGGATTTCACATAGCTGTAGATACCATGTAGGCATCCTATGATTTTTTTAATTTTTTTTTAAAATTTATTTTGAAAAAAGCCCTTCTGGTGAGTTCCAGTTCCTTAGTTAATTTGGAGTTTGTTTGAAATAAAATCCTGGGGCAGAGGTGTCCTGGCTCTTGCTCCATTTACCTTTGGGTGCCTTGTGGGCAGTTCATCTGTTGCTGGGTGTGGGGACAGCCCCGTGTCTCCATTCTGCTGGGGCTGCCTCAGTTCCTGCTAAACTGCTGAAATTTCTCTCTGCTCTTTTGTTTTTTCCTACAGCCACAAATACCTTAAAGTCTTTCATGCTGGAAGAGAGATGTGAGCATGGGGTCAAAACCATCAAATGGATGGGGGATGCTGCCTTGAAGCGCTGCACTTCAAAGGAAGATGTGTAGGATTGAAGCCTCGGAGGGATGTGCTGATGCTCAGAGAGTGCTTCAGGCTGGAGTGTTTATTCTTCTCTGCAGTCATGGCCACTCGCAGCCTCAAGCCTTAATTCTCTTCTCAGGAGAGTCAGGATCACATGTAGGGGCCTCTGATTTTCTTTCTCAGTGCCTGGTGCTCTGCACTGAAGTACAGATTCAGGGGGAGGGAAAGAATATACCCTCACAAATTTTCCCATCCTTGGAAGTCCTTCTATCTTCTGTCAACTTCCAGAATCACAGAACTGTTGGAGTTGGAAGGGACCTCTAGAGATCATCTAGTCCAACTCCCCTGCTAAACCAGAATTGCCCAGAGCACACTGCTCAGAGCAGCATCCAGGTAGGTCTTGAAGGTCTCCAGAGAAGGGGACTTCACACCCACCCTGGGCAGCCTCTGCCAGGGCTCTGTCACCCCCACCAGAAAGTTCTTCCTCCTGTTTGAATGGAATTTCCTGTGTTCCAGCTTGTGCCCATTGCCCCTTGTCCTGGGATTTGGGGATTTTGTTAGTTGTTGGTTGGGAATAAAATTTCTTGCCATGTTTTGTCTTGCTTAGTTGGGAGGAAAATGTTGGGATGCTTTTTCCAAAGAAATAGTCTATGTTTTGTCTTAAGTTCAGCTGATTTTTCTCTTGGCAGACTGACATACTGTCACATTTAGCCACAAGAGCAAATGCAGCCTCAGTGCCATGCTTTATGTCACCCAAAATATGATTCAAGCAGTGCATAGATAGGCATGTTTGGAAAAGTCATGTTTCCTAAGAAAGACTTAACTCTTTTTTCGAGTTAGGGATAAACACAAAGAAGAAATGATGTTTCCATAGGTGTCCAAATCACTAATTTTAAACAAATAAGCTTAAATCCTTAAGCTATTCAATCACAGACACGTTTTACTGTGCTGCTGCTTTCTTCCTTTGGCTGAGATCACAGAGATTGGCTTTTATGAATTCCAGGCTTGGCTTTTCTTTTTCAAGGGGGGCATATCATGGGATGTAACTGAAGAGGAATAACCGTTGTACTGCAGCTGGCAGGGAAGTAACGTTGAAAATTAAATGGTGACTTGTGTCTAGTCTTCAAATTGCTTCAGTTCAAAGAGACAGGATGGAAGTATGTTTCTGCAGAATGGGGTTGGGGTTTTTTCCTCCTTTGTATCCTCTGCCCAGCAGCTCAGGAGCAGAGGATTAATGTCACTGATCGTATCAACATTTGATCCTTCAAGTGGGAACTGTGGCTTGGTGATTAAAAAAAAAAAAAGAAAACAAAAAAAAGCCACACAAAGCCACTAGGAATTCTAATGCACCTGGTGCAGCGCTAACCAGAAGGAAGAGCAGCCCTGAGGAGAAGGACTTGGGAGTGCTTATGGATGAGAAGCTCAACATGAGCCGGCAGTGCACGCTGGCAGCCCAGAAAGCCAACTGTATCCTGGGCTGCATCAAAAGAAGCGTGAGCAGCAGGTCACGGGAGGTGATCCTCCCCCTCTACTCTGCGCTTGTGAGACCCCACCTGGAGTACTGTGTCCTGCTCTGGAAGCCTCAGTGTAGAAAGGACATGGAACTGTTGGAAGAGTTCCAGCAGAGGGCCACCAAGATGATGAGAGGGATGGAGCACCTCTCCTATGAGGACAGGCTGAGAGAGCTGGGGCTGTTCAGCCTGGAGAAGAGAAGGTTCCGGGGAGANACAAATCGTATCTCCCAATCCAAACCCCTGTGTGTCCCCAAACCCAGGAAATACCTTCTGAAGCAGAGGGAAGCAGCACTGTACCGGAGGGAGGAAAATGAAGCCGAGAAAGGTTTGATTGCCCTCTCTTGAAATCAGTGGCATCTGGATAGGAAAATAGGCTGATTTCTGAATTGCTCTGCAATATAATTTCATAGCTGGCGACAGCAATCTGCTGTGACGGGCTTTATGCAGAGCTCTGTGCTCCTGAGTCTGAACACTCGGCAGTTTGGTGAAGGGCAGGATAGAGGCAGACTCTTCAGTCCCACAAAAAATTGCACTTGGGAGCCAAGGGGGGGGCTGAGCCCTTCTCCCCTGGGTACCTGCCTGTCGCCTTGCCCGCAGCTCTGCCCCTTCTTCGTCTTCCAACAGTTATTTCCAGTGTGGGGGGTTCCAAGCAGCTGGTCCTCCTCCAGTCAAGAAGGGTTGTTTTTATTGCACTGGGAGAACAAGCTGTATGTTGGATCTGGATAAAGGTGGAGGTAGGTGTGCCAGCTGGTCTGCTTGCTTTCGGGTGGGGGCTGATTTCTCTCCTTTGGGGTGGCCCAGTTGGACCTGGTGGTACAGGAGCTGCTGGAACTGGTGATGTGTGTGGATGGCATGCTCTGCTAGAGCATCAAGACCTGTCCATTGCTTGGGTGGATGATTGAATCTTGGGGCTAAACTGGTGGATATTCTCATTGCAGGATAATTTAATTATCTATATTGAAACAAAAGTCTGTTCTGACTGAAATCCCTACAAATCCTTGCTCTGGTGTGCACGGGCCCAGACGTCCTGTGTTCCTTCGTGCCATGTAGGAGCCCTAGCTGTGCTGTCATGGTGAGACCAGCACGATTCAGAGTTCTGTGAAAGTTCTTGCTGAATTTGTCCTTCTGGTGCAGACGAATGTCACAAAAATGTCCATGTCCCTTTGGATGGCAACGGGCTTTAATAAAACCAGTCATGTAGCTGAATTCATGACTTAGTTTGCAAAGGCTGATGCCCCCCAAGCCTTGAGGGTGGGACAGTCTCAGTCTCCTCCTTGCTCTGGAGGGGTCCTGCAGCTGGGGGCTACTCTGAAGCCAGACAGCAAGGAAGGCTGTCGATACAAGACAGAATAGTGGAAGAAGTTTGGGTCCTGTTGTTTGCTTTTTTTCTTTTTTTTTTTTTTTTTCCTGATGAACTGTCATTTGCAATTCTTAAAAGACTCTGTTAAACCAGCTTTCCCCAGCAAAGCCTGCTCCTGCTGCTCCCTTTCCTTGCCACGAGGCTGGTTCTGGGCAGCGCAGCAAAGGCGGTGAATGCTGTGGTTTGGTTTGGAGGATGGTGCTTCACTGGACTGTCTTTCTGATTTCAGACTTTTAGGGCTGAATTAATTTCAGTCTGAGGCACAGGTAAGCTGATGGTAACAACAATGAATTACGATTCCTGGGAGCTTTAGAAATTATTCATAGATGTTAAAATCTATAGCTGTTTTATGCCTCCAACTTTAACTCACACTTGCTTTTCAAACACTGGCTTTTTAAAAATGTATATTCTCTCTTTTAGTGCAGACAATGAGAAAATGAGTAACTTCAGAAAATTCCAGATCCAAAGAATTTTTTAAAAGCAAATTAAAGTCCTTTTTTACGCAATACCCCTTTCTGCCATTTGTTCCAATAAAGAGTAAAAGGGAGATGGTGTTATGTGGGCGTTAGAGCAGGGGGTGGTAATCGGGGCTCCTGGAGTCTATTTCCAGCCACTAACCCAGGATGGTGGCCTGGTTTTGGTTTCCTTTGATGGACTTATAATGTAGATCTTGTTATATTTGTGGAGTCAGGCATGAAGTTAAGGGGTGAAGCAATGATTTCAGCCCTCATCCGAGATGTGCAGAAAGCAGGGCTTGGTTTGTGTGAACTGAATCATGCCACTAAGCACCACATCTGCCCCTATTTAAGACATGCTGAGCGACATGGTTGAGTGACAACTTTTGATAGCGTTAGGTTGATGGTTGGACTCCGTGATCTTAAAGGTCCCTTCCAATCTAGACAATTCTATGATTCAGTGAATTTGCAGGTGTCTCAGGCATGTAAACCTTTCCAGTCCAAACCCTAGATGCACTGGAGCAGAGAGCAGGGTGCCAGCATCCCGGGTCTGCCCAGCACCGTTCCTGCTGAAGGGGGTGCACCTTCACCCCTGCAGTGCTAAACCGTGAGGAACAAGTCAAGGACCCACCTTAGAGCGTCTGATAGCCTTGAAGGTCACAACAGAGATACAGGAGGTTTGAACTGACACTGCTCAAGGCAGAGGGTAGAAGGAGGAGTGATCGGCGTTGGTCCCTTGGGAAAGTTCATGGCTGATGCAGACTATTGGCCACCGGTTGTCCTGTGGCAGGACCTGGGCAGTGATGTATTCTGTGGTCTGAAGTGAGATGAAGCAAGTGGTGCAGAAAAGACGTGTGTTGGTGCAGAAAAGATGTGTGTTGGTGCAGACAGAGGCTGGGCCAGACTCCAGTGGGCAGCAGTCATGGTGGGGGGATGCGACCACCCTCAGGGACATGCCTGGGGTGGCACGAGCCTGCCTGGGCTTCTGCTTTCCAGGTCAGACTCTAGCAGGAGGACAGCGTTGGGAGTTCCAGCCTTTAGCATTAAGAGTTTATTAAAATTCCACACTGTGAGTGGCAGTATTTTTGGTCAATTAGCAGAGTTCTCTCTCAGAAATATATTTTGATAGAAAATTGCTGTCAACTGATGGTTACAGATGAGAGTATTTATGGATAAAGCCATTCCTTATCATGCTGCTGCAGCCCGGCTGGCTGGCTCCTCTGTGGTGTTTGTTGGTTTGGAATGGGCTTGTTATTTAATTTCATCCATTTTTTCCCCAATAGTTGCTCCTTGCCAAGAGTATGACATCTGAGAAATGGGGTAAGCGTGCTGCAAGAAAACAGAGAGATGCCACCAGGCGCCTTGGTACAGGGGAATGCAAGGAGGAACTTGACAGAAGACCTGGAAGGCATTTGGACCATGCTCAACTGGAGGGTGGGCACAGTGCAGAACTAGCAGATGCAGAAAGTTAAAGAAAAAAAAAAGACTAAATGGTGAAAAGAAGGGACAAAATCAAGAGATGAGCAGAGAAACAGACAAGGAGAAGCTGTTCCCACTCCCGTAACGTGCTGAAGAGGTGATAACTCACTAACTAGGACCAGATGGACTCATTTGTGCGCTCTTGACAGCTCAGCAGAACTCATTTCAACCACCGCAGAGGATGAGTTTCAGAGCTTCAATGCAGTTTGTTGCTCTGTTGACAACCAGTGCAGCAGCCTGTCAGCAGGTTTGCAAAGCACTCAACAACTGCAGGGAAAATGCTGAGAAACATCTGAAATTGTGGTCAGTTCAAAAGTGTCTGAAAGGGAGCTTTGAAGATCTAATTTCTGTCCCAGGATGCTCGAAAACCAAAGCTCTGAGACATTAATCCTGTGACTGGTGTGGCTCTGGTTTTATCCCAGCCTTACACCGCTGGCTGTGGTGGAGTTATTCTTGGTCCTCACTGCTGTAAATGGGAGAGCAAGACCAAGATGTTTCTAAATACTTGGATTTTTTAATTCTTTTAGTGAAATGTGTTTTCTAAGTGAAAATAACAGTAAACCAAAGACTTATGGGGAACATCCTGAACATCCTAAAAATCAGCTGCATCTTTTCCTGCCAAACGAAGGGAGTCTGGGGGGATGAGCTGCCCCCACCAGCCACAGAGACAGGGAATAACTGGGTGTCTGAGAGTACCAGCAGCAAATCAGAGGTGGCAGCTGGGCTCTAGAGGGATGGGTTGATGCCAAATGCCATCACTATGGGAGTAACCCAGCAGCTGCTCTTCCTGAGGAAAGCAAAACTCCCCCTGAGTTTTCTTCACTGATGCAGCAGGAAGAGCCAAGATGTGGGGAGAGCAGGGTGCGGGCATGAAGGAGGCAGTGGGAGCAGCACTGGGTCTTCAGATAAGCCAATTTCTGCCAGCAGAGGAGTGAGTCCAAGGCTTGCTTTTTCCTCCTGGCTTTAAGTTGTCTTGTTTCCTCTCTCATGGCTAAATTCTGAAGAAATGTGAAGAATGTGGAGATTTTTTTGTTTTGTTTTGTTTTGTTTTATAAATCCAACATTCAGTAAGTCATAATATAGCTGATAGTTTTAAAGCAATACCTAGGAGGCTCAGGAAAGATAAAGGTACTCCCAGCAGGGAAGATGAAGATATTCCCAAGCTTCCTCTGCCTTTTTTACTCTCAGCTGGGAACTGAGAAAGGCTTGACATCTGCAGGTGTTGCCTTGTGCAAGCTGACATGAATTGGCATTGGGCACCACGGCTGGAGAAAGCTTTGCTGTTGCAATTAATGTCCGTAAACTGAACATGAGAGATGCATCAGGAATTGTGGCTGCAGCTCGTATCTGTCATCTGCAGTGGATGTGGCCTGGTTCCCACGAGACTCCCACCACGAGTGGGACTCAGCAGGGTGTAGCTGGGAGGGTAAAAGCCTGCGTGGAAACACAGGGTCCTCTTCTCAGTGCCAGACAGATGGAAGAAGCCCAACACTCATGAAAGCACCCCCAGTTTTTTTCACTTACTTTGAAGCATTCAGGTCCCCAAGCCAAGCCTTGGGCTCTCTCATCCGCATCTTTGCAATCCCTTGATGCTGCCCTGAGATGATGCAGGGATCATGGTGAGGACAAAACAGCCTCATCAGGGATCTCTTGCAGTGGCCTCTTTGTTGTTCCAGCCCAGGGGGTTCTTCCACGTTCCAGGCCCTAAGGCACAGCACGACGGGTCAAGGCAAGGCCAGAGAGCCCAAGAGAAAGAAATGAAAACAAGCTCCTTTAATATAAACTATATGTTTTCTTGTCCCTGCTCAATTTACTTGCTGCATTTTTGACTTCTCTCTGATGAGCAGTGTTTATCTGGCAGGGGATAACTCTCATTAGCAACGGAGGGCAGCACTGGATTTTTCTGTGCCTTGTTTAAACAGTGTCTTTTGCTTGTGTTTTCCTTTTAAAATGATTGAGCAAACGGCCCAAAAGTGACTGAGACAAGGCAACAGCACCCTGCTCGCTTTCCACGTGCCTCTATTTTAAAAGTCTGAGGGAAAATCAAACATTGAGTCAAGTAAAACATTTCAACTCACTGATTCAGAAGGGTCAAAGAAAACCCACCTTGGGGAGACAAGAAGAAGGAAGCTTTCAGCCTCTATTGAAACTGCTGGTATTTATGAAAAATGTTGGGTCATGATAACACAGCCTAATATTTTAATAATATTTAGAATAATCTCTATTTACACAGAAGTTGTGTTTTACATGAAGGTCACTTCTATTGAGTCAGTATCTTTTCCTGGAATAGAACCCTCTTTGGAACACCAGAAGAAAAGCACAAAAGCTGTTATTTATATAAGACTGACCAGTTCTAGTACTCTTCTCAGCCCCAGGGTAGCCGAGGGTTGGAGGGGCAGCAAGCAGGGCAACCACTGCCCCATTGCCCTCGCCCATGCCCAGTGCAAAACCTTCCTGTTATTCCCTGTGCTAAAGAGATGCTTTTTTTCCTGGACTTATTTCCTCTCCTCCTTTCCTTTGATTGCTCCTGGAGCCAAGCATGCCAGCCCAGGCCAGCTAAAGCAGAGGGAAGATTTGCTTTGTTGGCTTTTGGAAACAATAAGCTGCTTTTGGAGCCAAAGAGGTTCCTGACAGCCCTGGCATCTCACCCAAGAATCACCACAGTTCTGCCAGAGGCAGATCTCTGCCCTCTCAGACCCCATCCCACGCCAAAATCCCTCCCTGCCCACAGGGGACAGCTCTGCCCCAGCTCCATGAGTAATGTCTCCCTATACTGGGATGCTCTGGCTCAGCACTTAGAGACATGGTTTAGTGATGGGTTGTTGGTTTTTATCAGAGTTAGGTTGATGTTTGGACTAGATGACCTTAAAGGTTCTTTCCACCCTGGATAATTCTATGATAACGCAGGCCTAAGGGTCTGGCTCAGAGCATTCCACTCTGGGGATAGCTGGCAGCTGCCTCTGGGGTGCTGCGGAGGAAAGGTCCCTTTGCCTTGAGGAAGCAGTCTGTGATCCTTGGGTGGATTTTTTTTCTGTGTAACTGTTATATATCATGACACATTAGCAACTCCCTTTTCAGTCCTGCTCTGCCAGACAGCAGATCACATTGCCATGTTGCCTATAGCAACATCTCCTGGTTGGAAATAAGTGAACTGTGGCAAACAGATGGGTGTGCTGGTGGGTATGTAAGAATGGTTGATACTGTTGTCTGTATCATTGCTATTACTGCTGCCACTATTATTTATAGCTCTGGGGGCCTTGCAGCAACTATTTTTGCTTAGGGATGCAGCCGTGTGCGATTCAAAAGCAGCATCACCCAGGCGGCACCTCCTCAAGCCTCAGGGTGCAGCAGCCTGGGGCAAAGGGACCGAGGTCACAGCAGATCTGCTTTCTCTCCTCTTGCTCAAACAACTGCTTTTCTTGGCAGGCATCTGGTGGGAAGAGGCCTGCTGCCTCTGTAGGGAATCCTTTTTCCTGGAAAAAACCACATGTGTCAGCGTGTCTGGGGCAGTTGGACGATACAGCGTGTCAGTGATGCTCAGGCTGTGTGATTTGCTGCAGGTCCCCAGGGACAGTGCTGCTCGGCAAGGTTCCAGCTCACCAGCTCCCGACTGCTGCTGCCTGACACATGGATCCAAGGGTTTTGGCAGAAAAGTGTCTTCGAATGGGCTGAGCTATGCAGAAGTGACTCATGGCGTTGGATATCTTGGTTTCTGGGTGACCCCACTTCAGTTATTTTCACATTTCTCTTGGTTCTCATTGCTATTTAGTGTTTTGGGGACCTCTTCAAAGCCTGTGGCTCAGTGCTGCAGGTGCGTGGTGGGAGAGGTACCTTCTTGTGGGCTCTGCATCCAGGCGATGGTGAGCCGCCAAATGATAATTAACAATTAATAACTGGTTTCAGAAGAGGTGGAGTTTCTTTGAGGAAGAGTGCCCATTGATTGGGGGTTGGACTTCGGCCTCAAAAGCTTTCATTTTTGATCATTTTCCTGTTGACCATTAAGCAATTTTCTTTCCTCTCTAAGGTTGAGATTACTCACCCTTAAAAGGATGTGGTTCACATGTTCACATGTAGCTGTTGTTTCCCTCTCCTGAGCACTTAGCAAGGCTTAGGTTTCTCAGGTGGGGTCAGAAATCATTGCACCAATCCATGTCTTTCCTGGGATTTCTGGTTTGCAGCATGTTTTTCCCAAATACTCTCAGAGCCTTCTGGAAGGAGCCCGGGAAAGTACCATCTCCTGCTCCACTGCCCCAGGACCTGTTGGATCACTGCAGCAGTGTCCACTCAGGGAGGGTAGAAATGAGCACCCCAAGGCATTATTGTTCTGCACGTTCTCACCTCAGAGTGGAAAAGAAAAAGGAGTTCCATCTAAACAGCTTTTTGATATTTTCTATCTGTTTTGGGCTGGTTTCCATCGTGTCAGCTCCCCACTGTTGACCAGTCCTCGGTTATTCATTGCTGGGTCCTCTCCCGAGCATGGTGGATGGTGCAGGGAGAGAGCTGGAAACACTGGGAGAAAATATGTTCCCATGATGTTTTCTCTAAAAGCAGCTAACCTCAGCGCTGGAAAGCCAAAAATACCAAATGAGCACCAAGACTGAAATTTGAGTATCTCCATGAGCTATCTATCTCCTGTAGCCTGAGAAAACCCTTACTGAGATGGACCAGTGGGATCTCCTTTAATCCATTTGTTACTGATCTCACAGTTTCCTCCCCAGGTATCATCTTCTCCATTTTAACTAATAATTTCATATCAAACACCATAAAAATAACTTTTTAAAAAGTGCTGAAGTCCAGTGAGGTATGACGTAATACTCTCCTTTACCTAGAAAATCAGTTCTTTAGGAAAGCTTGCAGAATTTTCTGGCAAGAATTTTGTTTGGCAGACGTACCATAGACAAGCAGAGTAGTTGCCCAGGGCATCTTTCTTGCCTTTCTTAAATCACTCTTTTCCATCACCACTTTTCAACTGCCATAGATTAATTTCAAATACTTGATGCTGAACTTGCTATTTCATGGCCATTTCTTCCCTGACCCTGAGGTGGAGATGGACCAGTTCCTCTAATTTGTGTGCAGCCAGCTTTTTGAGATTTCTTTCCCTTTTAGATGAGGTTGTTTCCGTATCCCGGTGTCCATCATCCATCTTCACTTTGGTTTGAGATTCAGCTTCCTCTTTATTCCCAAAGCCTGACACCAAACAGCCACGTCAGTTGAGGGACGTAGTTTGAGCATCTTTAGACTCTGGCACGTCCTGGGCACGCAGATGCCACACTTATTTCTTCTTTTCTCCCTTATGACTCGTGAACATATTGCTAATTGTTTTGATTTCCTTTGCAAGATCCAACGCAGCTGGACTTTGGCAATTCTCATGTTACCTACGCTCCTTGACCTTTAACGTAAACCTCTGGTTAATCCCTTTTTCCATCCATTGCAGGCTTGTGGTTATTCCTAATATTCTTTTTGCAGTAATTCTTCATCCAGTTAAGGCTTTGACTTTTCCCCTGAGAGGTTTCTTCTCTTGTCTGGGATTGCATTCCAGATTGTTGTAAATTCAGTTGATTTCCCTGATTAATGCCTTTAATTTCTCCAAATTGACCCTCTGAAAAAGTTAGCAGCAAGATAACCTTTTTTAATTACTTAAATTGAAATACCATGAGGGTATTCAAGGTATTTTCTATGACAAATTCTTTATAATATTCTTTTTTCTTAACAAAACCAAGCAAAAAAAAGAGGCTTTCCTGATGTTGGAGTAATGACGCTCCAGTGAAGAAACCATAATACTGTGTCCAAGAGTAGCCACATCTCATCATTACCAGCAGTATTACTAGGTAGGAAGTTAAGGAAGCCACTGTTCCTAAGCTTGGGTCATAATTTTTTCCACATGATGATTTCAGATTGGATATCAGGAAAAGTTTTCACACTGAAAGAGTTATTAAGCATTGGAATGGGCTGCCCAGGGATGTGGTTGAGGCACCATCCCTGGAGGTATTCACATACTATTGACATAGTGTTCAGTGACAGGGTTTAGTGATGGGTTATTGGTTTTTATCAGAGTTAGGTTGATGGTTGGACTAGATGATCTCAAATGTCCCTTCCAGCCTGGACAATTCTATGATAACATGGAGCTCCTGAGGACCTGGGACCCCAGAGCAGGTCCTACTGGATGCTCAGTGCCATGTGACACCACAGCTGCTCCCAGGACAGGGCCTGAAACAGCATTCCCCTCCCCAGGTAGCTGGGGGTGAGTTCAGGTGTCTGAAAAAATCTCTTAGGACATTAAGTGCATTTTTCACATGGGAAAAATCTTGCTGCTGGTGAAGGATCCAAGGAGAAAGCCAACATGTGCCGGGTGAAGGCTGCCAAGTGCCGGGAAGTGTTTGCTCTAAAGAGGTGTGTGGAATTCCTCTTGAAAACCAAAATGAACCCAGCCTGTGGTAGCTGTTTTGGGTCTGAACCAGTCAACCGGATGATGAGGCAAGGAGGACTTGCATGCCCAGAGGCTCTGTACTAAAATGAAAAGTTTTCAAATGCAACCCAATTCCTGTGAATGCATCATCCTGCTTTCTCCATACGGACTCAGTCCCTGGGCTGAGGTCAAGATTTTTACCTGGAAAGGCCTAAGTTTGAGCTGGCCTGACCACAGCTGGTGGTCACAGGGAGATCAGAGATAATTTTCCCCTGGCACAGATGTGCAGTGCACTCTGCAGTCAAACTCTTCACCTTCAAACCCAGGGGTGAGGAGAAGTTGCCTTTGCCCAGAGAAGTTGTGAATGCCTCGTCCCTGGAAGTCTTTAAGGACAGGTTGGATGGAGCTTTGAGCAACCTGCTCTAGTGGGAGGTGTCTAGTGGGAGGGATTGGAACTGGATGATCTTGAAGGTCCCTTCCAACTCTAACCATTCTTTGATTCTATGAAACCCTTCTTTTGCCACCTGGGGTCAATGGATTTCTCTTATTCTTTCTTATTCTTTTCTTCTTACGTGTTTTCCATAAGAAAAAGTTCCTATTACCCTTTTTCTTATTCCTATTCTTGTTTCTAGTCTTACTCTTATTCTTTCATATTTTCATTCCTCTTTGTCTCATTCTAGCCTTTTTGACTACTGTTTCTATTACTATTATAATTATTATTACATCACCATGGCTATGACATCACTATTATAATGAGCATCATTATCACCTTTACAGGCTGGAGCCACCCTTTGGACCAAAACCAGAGTGTGCTGTGTGCTGCAAAAGCAGAGCATGTCCATGTCTGCCATCCCAGAGCCTTCCCAGTTCGTGTGCCAGGGAAGAGTGGAGCAGGACGGGGCAGGGGTGAGTGGCTCCCACACGCAGACCCCTTGCTGGCAGCTGGCTTTGGCCATCAGTTGGCTTGTGGCCACTGGGGACTGTCCCTGGTGGTTGGGACAGGGATGAGGGAAGCTGGCAGCACAGCCCCAGCCAGGGTCGGGTGAGGCTGCAGGATCCACGGGCAGGATAAGAGCCAGCACACACACAGCCATCTGGGGAACACGATGAGGAGCTCAGGGCAGCTGAAAGGAAAAGCTCATCCAGCTAAAAAAAGCCCTGTTGTCGGGAGAGGTGTGATTTAACACCCAAGTGAAAGGGCTGTTACTTCTGCCCAGCTTTAGGCTCAAGGAATTTGTGCAACGATTTCATTTCAAAAGCAGAGGCAAGCCAAGATGGTCTGCAGATATTATAAATTTTTATTTTGTTGTTATTATTATTATTACTAAATTATTTGCAGCTTGATACAGTGCATTTGGGCCACCACAAATTGTGGCCCCATTGTGCTAGGGGATGTACAAACACCTAGAGGAGAGCAGCCCCTTTCCCCAGCTGTTCAGTCTTGTAGAATCATAGAATCCTAGAAGGATTTGGATTGGAAAGAACCTTAGAGATCATCGAGTTCCAACCCCTTTGTCATGGGCAGGGACACCTCTTCCTAGAGCAGATTTCCCAAAGCCCCATCCAGCCTGGCCTTGAATAATTCCAGGGATGGGTCATTCACAGCTTCTCTGGGCAACTTGTTCCAGTGTCTCACCACTCTCACAGGAAATAATTTCTCCCTAGAATCTAATCTAAATCTCCCCACTTTCATTTTAAAACCCTTACCCCTTAGCCTATCACTCCACTCCCTGAGAACAAGCCCCTCCCCATCTCTTCTGTAGGCCTGTCTAGGTGCTTGAAGGCTGCTATAAGGTCTCCTCAGAGACCTACGCAAGCTCATGGGGAAATGGTGACACTCAAGGACCTGGGCTCTCCCTGCCTGCTTCTGGCTGGACTGAGTCAGAAAAAGAGGGGCAGGGTGGGATGGGTGGTATGAAAAAGAGCCTGGCAGCCCACGGTGGCAGCATGGGTGAGCAGGGTCAGGGACAAGGACATATCCAGTGGAAGAGCAGGGTATGGATGGGGATGTGTCCCTGTGGAGAAGCAGGGCATGGACGGAGAAGTATCCCTCAGAGGAGCAGGGAGCAGATGGAGTGCTGTCCCCATGGAGGAGCAGGCCATGGGTGAGGACATGTCCCTTTGGAAGAGGAGAGCATAGAGGAGGGACAATCCATTGCATTCCCCACCCCTGCTCACCCTGCTACCCTCCGAGGGAGCAGATGGGTTCCTGCTGCCCCCAGCAGCACACCCACCCACCCCAGACCTGGGTTTGTGTAGGCAGAGGCTTCAACTTGCCGACCTCCTTCAGCCCCAAACCTGGCTCGGGCCAAAGTCTTGTTCCATGGCTCCCTGCAGGCGTGGGGTGAGCGTGTTTGTGTGCCCTTCTCCACACAGTCAACAGAGACCACCACTGCTTTCATGGGCTTGGAATGTAGACAGCATCAAAGCAGAGACACGGTGGCCACTGGTCCTCCATAAGAGCAGAAACCTGCCGAATTTTGGCCTGCTCGTTTCTGGGTGTGCTATGAATTCAGGTGGAATTCAATCCCTTAGCAGCAATTTTTTTTTTGTACACCAAATTGCAATGAGTTTGTAAGAGCAAGCCTACCAGAAAAGGTCTTCCTAAAAGTGCTCCGAGGAACCTGCCCAAGGGAGGGGACCTCCATCTCCCTGTGTCCTGTGACACCCTTCTCCCTCCTAGCAGGATTTCTCCTGCTTGAGTTGATCAAGTCCCAGGAACTGCTGGGGGGATATTGGCTGCCTCTGCAGTCCCATGTCCTCGCTTCAAGCCCAGCTGTCCCGTGGGATGCTTCGCATGCCTGGAGAGTCACTGGCTGCCCAACCTACTTCTGCAGTGCCCCGAGGGCACCACCAGGGCATGCAGGCACTGGGGGGGTTGTGAACGGGGAGTCAGCAGCCAGGGAAGCCACCACATCGGCCAGGTGTGGGTATGACCTCCTAGGAGAGGCGGTGGCACCGCCACCCGTGAGCTTTGAGCTTGCTGGCAGCTCCATCGCCACCTCTCCCAGCGGTGCCTGGGAAAGCAGAAGCTCCCTTCCAGCCCCAAGCTTTGCCACAGGTCCTCGGTCCCTTGCAAGGTGGGGAGGGGCTGGTGGGGACCTGGGTCTCATCTCTCATGGCTGCCCTGCTTTGCATCAAAGCAGAGGGCGCTGGCAGGGGGCCGAGGTCTGGGCCGCGGCAGGGCCACGCAGGGATACTCCGGAAAATATGCGCGCTGATATTTTATTCATCTGAAGCCGAAGTGATTGGTATGAAAGAAAATAGCTTGTGGTCTTTCATACCTCGAGTCAATGAATTCCTGGGCCTTTTATAGCTCAGGAATGCCAGGCGCTCTCGGTTGGTTTTACAAGGCTGCGAAGCTGCAGCTGAAGGTCTGGAAGAGCATAAATCATGGCAGGGACGATGGCAGCTGCTCCTGTTCTACCCGGCTCTCAGGCGGGGATCGCACCTCTGCACATTGCACTGCCTTTTCCCCATTTGCTTTGGTCTGTGGAGAGGGAGGTTTCATACCTGCAGGCTCGTGGGACCACTGGCCCCACCAGTTTTGATACTGGGGTTTAATGGGGTGTCCATGCCCAGCACACCAGTGCAGTGCCAGCACAGGTTGCAGCTCAGCACATCCTTGTGCTTTGCTTCCCCCCCACCGAGGCTGCCGCTTGAACAGCACTCTTGCATGGTGGAGGTGAGGAGGAACATTTCCCAAATCTCCATGATATCTGTAAGAGCTACTGACCCATGCGCAGATGGAGTTTGGGGTGCAGGAGCAGTCGGTCTCTCGAGCCCCCACCATCACAAGCTGATGAGTGGGAAGGACTGCCCAGCACAGACCCC
Organism: Thinocorus orbignyianus; assembly: GCA_013400375.1. Classification (NCBI taxonomy): domain Eukaryota; kingdom Metazoa; phylum Chordata; class Aves; order Ciconiiformes; family Thinocoridae; genus Thinocorus; species Thinocorus orbignyianus. The sequence goes on from VXBW01006960.1 coordinate 861,860, forward strand.
ACCGAGTGCCACCAACCCACCGGAGGTCTCCCACCCCCAGGCTGTGTGTTTTCTGGGTCAGCAGCTCATCCAGCACAAGGTACCCAAAACGTGGTTTAGAGTTGTCCAGGAACACAGCAGGATGCTCAAACCCAGCCCGGTTCATTGGGTTCCACCCAGACCTCAGACGGAGGGTCCCAGCGGCAGCATCCTTCCTTTCTTCCTGCTGGTGAGAGATCTTCCACAGCAGCGTGCCCTAACTCCAGCTCCGAGAAGTACTCAATGATGTGAGAAGTCACAGCTTTTCCCCAAGAACGCACCTCACCACTCCTTGTATTGTTTGTTCCTACAACGTGGGGAAGAGAAAGCCCTAAATACGGCAACAAACCAGAGCAGAAGAGACGTCACAGCCGCACACAGCACACTGAATCCAGGGGCATCCTGAAAAGGTCTCACCATCTCGCGTGGGCCTCAAGTTGTTATTTTTGACTACCTCTCAATGGCAATTTTGTTAACATTTTTTAGCTCTTCTGAGCTCTCTCCCAGTATAGGGTTAGCCAGGAGACCACTGTCCAGTACTCACCTTTGGGACCACGCAGTAATCAGGGATTTTAACATTTAAACAAATTGACTCTGGAAGTTTGCTCCTTCACATGTTTTTCCCGAGGTCAACATGCAAAATGTGCTTAACCTGGAGACAGTGATGTTCTCAGGTTTTCTTGGCTGGAGCCAAAATGCTGGACAGAGTTCCAAAATGGGCTAAACCCACCTGAACACAGCTGGCCATGAGGCTTTCCTCACTCTAACACTGGTTTTGCCTCTGTTAGTTTATTTTCTTGAAATACCAAGCTAAGCCCCAAATCCTTCTGACAAATCTTGACCCAAGCAAGCTGAAAAGTCACAGTAGAAGCAACCACAAAATTTCTGCTCAGGGCATTAAAAGTAATTCCAGCTGCCATGTCTTGAAGGTGGAGCAATGGGATGGGTCAGGGTGACCTGTGCTCACACAAGGAACACGAGGTGCTGGGAAGCGGGTGAAGCAAACGCTGCTTGAGTTTCTGCAAAAAATGTCAGGTCTTGGCCGAGAGGCTCCTGCCCAGGGCAGGTTCCTTTCACATTGCACAGGAGCTGGGGAAAGGAGGCTGGAACTGGCAGAGGGGAGCCCACAGGGGAGAGATGCCCTTAGTGGCTTTCATGCCTTTCGTGCCTGCAGCTCCCTGGGACCTGATTCAGGAATTTTCGAGCAGGCACTTTCAAGAGCATGTGAGAGCCCGCTGAGCAAACCTCCCTCACTCAAAGCCAGACACTTGGGTAACTTTTGCTCCCCTCCCCCAGTTTATTTCAGTTGCATAAGCAAACATACATGCAATACTTCCAGATGGCCAGAGCACTCTCCTTGTCCGCACAACAGCTTGAAATGGGATACAATCCTTTATTCCTTACTGAGGACATTATAGTAACTCAAAAATACCTAGACCCAGGGGGCATTTAGATATCTCACACTGACCCAACACCTCTCAAGTAAAGACGCCCCAGACCTGAAAGGAGGTTGTAGAGAGGTGGGTGTTGACCTCTTCTCCCCAAGTGAATAATGACAGGAGCAGAGGAAATGGGCTGAAGTTGCAGCAGGGGAGGTTCAGATTAGATATGAGGAAGAATTACTTTACTGAAAGAGTGGTCAGGGACTGGAATGGTCTGCTCAGGGAAGTGGTGGAGTCACCATCCCTGGAAGTATTTAAGAAACATGTAGATGTGGCACTCCAGGGCATGCTCCAGTGGCCAAGATGTAGGGCTTTTTGCATGTGTATGATTGGACTCAGTGACCCCAGAGGTCCTTTCCAACTATGAAGATTCTGTGATTCTATGACCCTCAAGAATAAATAACACAGTGTTGTGAGTGCTCTTCTTAATGGGAATGTAGGGTTAAAAATCCTCAGATCTTCACTGAAGTGTCCTCTTAACTTTCCATCCTCATCTCCTTCAGGTGATGATGACCTTGCTAAAATCCTGCTCTTCTTGTTTGGCAAAGCTCTTAGTTTGATCTATGGATTTTGTGCCCACATACACCTACTGATGGCACCTGCTGTGGGGCCCTTCATTAACAGCTACAAAAAAACAGAGGAGATGCAACCTTAAAGTCCCAAGGTGTCACTTAGACCTAGCATGTTGTGTGCAAAGCTTAGAGAATTGTTTACAAAGCCCTTCCTTCTTGGGGACTGAATATATTCACACTGGGAAAGTGAGAAAAGAAACATGTTTATACATTTATTATATACAATATTAAGGCACAAGTTTAAACAGCAAAGAATAAGAAATCTTTGGCTGACCAACAATATCAATATTTGCTGTGGGTGACACGTAACGTTCTCCATTCCCCCCGCTATGTACAAATAACCCTCCAGCTGTACAACGCTGTACACCAACTCCTATACAACCAACAGCAATAAAAAAGGACAGTATTTTACAACTAGTTACCAACGTCACCTGGAATGGCTACAGCACAGTTCCCCAAAACACGAAACAGTTCAAAGAGCTGAGAAAAACCAGCACAAATGAAGTTGCAGCGCCCTGGCTGAGAGGGGCTGATTTATGGCAGTAGTGCTCCATGCAAGTCCTGCTAGTGCTCGGGCTGGGGGGAGACCTACTGGTCCTCCACATCTTCCCTCAGGAAAACTAACACTTCTTGAGTTCAACATAATTGAGTAGAATGAATCTTCGAGTTTATTTGAGCTGGGACTCCAAAAGCAACCAGGAGTTGCCTACACAGTAGTTTCTAAGAAATGGTTTTCTCAAATGAACAGTTTCCCACACCCAGCATCAACTGTAAATGCACCCTGGAGTACCAGAACCTGGAGGGACTGTGGTCTCCACGAGGATGAGGAGCACTGTGCTTTAGCTGACTTGGAGAAGCTGAGCTGAACCGCTACCAAACACAACTGAAAGCCACATCACGCACGCTGATTCACCGCTGTTTCTGCTGGACGCCCAGGTGTCTGCCTGTACACAAATCATTAAATAGTTTCATAAAAAAAAATAAAATACAGCTGGTAATAAAATGCTCAGGGACTTCCAAGCACCTGGGTATCTTTATTTCTTGGAGAAAAAATGATGAAATGAAATCTTCACCATCGTTTTATTTGTTTTCCCTTGCTTTGTCTTCCTCCTGCCCCGCTCCAACCACAGACACCTGAGGAAGTGCCACGGAGGTGCTGCCACACGCAGGGCCAGCTTTTATGCAAACACTTACAACCTTTAAATTAACTTTAGAGAAAAAAAAAATAAAATTATTTTACAAGGCATATATTAAGCTGCGTAACATCTTCCAAGGGTTTTGCACATCTGGTTTCAGGATGCAAAGCTGCTAATACTCCCAACACACAGTTCGCTTGCCTGCACGACCTACCTACCACTATTTTGTTTAACAAGTGCAAAAATCAGAAGGAGAGTGACACTGACATACGTCTAATTCTATGTACACGCAAAAATAAGTGCATAGATTGAACATAGCAATTTTGTTCTGGTTTGTTGTTTTTTTTTAAAAACAAAAAAGGTACAAGCCAGGCAGTACTGAGCGCTGGGCTCTGGCCCCTGAAGGCTTCGAGACTGCAAGGACTTCGATTTTCAGTGAAAGCAGAGTCTAAAGTGCCTGACGTGTTCCCAATCAAGGACTCCAATTTGATACCTACAGGAAGGGGTGACCTTGAGTCAGCTCTGAGCACACAATCACTCCCAGCACCCATCGCTTTTCCACTCTAAGCAGCTTCACATAAAAGCCCATCACCCTTTTTCCCCAAAGGCAAGGTCTTCCTCGAGTCATTACAGGGCACCACAAGGTTCAGGAACTGCAAAGCCATTACAAAAATACCTCAAGAGGAAAATTTCCCAATCAGCACGTGCAATGCATGAAGCAAATAGTATGCCACGATTAACACAGCTGGTGAGTTGGCTTTTTTACAGACAGTCACCACCTCTCACAGAAATCAGGGACTAAGCTGAAAATGAGAAATATTCCATCCTGGGTAAAACAAGGTGAAAAGAAACCACAGCTCAGCATGGAAAACAGATGATGCTCATGCTTTTCTTCGTAGTTAAATCCTTCCTGGCCTGATCCTATACCCCCTAATTCCCCATCTCACGTCTGCTTGAATGGCAGGTTTGTATGCTCAAGGAAGGTAGGATTTGGCTGTAGGCATTGAAAAGGAGGAAAAATTCTGTTCTGAGCACAGACACACTGATAATTCCACCACTATGAACCAGTACATAGTTAGAGGCACCTTCTGATCTCACATGCAGACCCAGCTTAACTCTACTGGAAAAGCCCCCATGCAACCCCCCTCTGAATAAGCACTGCGCAGCCCCTTGGGACCTGCCAGGATCCTCCCTCGACTTTCCCTCCTGAAACTCTCCCGCCCTTACAAAAGGAATCGCTTCAGCAGGATCCTCCTCCCCGCCTCTACTTTTATCCTCTGTGGGAATTCCAGCCAACAACTGCTCCTACCAAAAAAAGAAGTCTCGGTAAGCTCTGAGGTTGCAAGATGCCAATGTTTGCATTGTAAATCCAGCTCCAAGAGCAACACTTGTCCAGCCAGGAAAGAGGCACCTGACCTGCCTGCCCAGGAAAACCACACCACACCACTTCAAACAAATACTTACAAGAATCTGCTGTGTACATCTACGGACCAATTGTTCTCTGAAATTAAGCAGTGAGTATTTTCGAGAAATGAACTGATACTGAAAAAGATGCGAGTTTCTCCTGTGTTATTTGGAAACTCCCCCTGGCCTCAGAAGAGACGGGCTTTTGCTGCCTGTCCCAGCTGCAGAAAGGCAGGAAAACAGAGCAGCTCTGTGCACCTAGTCTGTAACTTTGCTATTTTCTCTTCGTACCAGAAAATGCAGTTTCCTTTTCCCTCGACAATCCCCTTCGCACTCCACGTTCTGTTTTCAACACCCCTTTCTGCTCAGAAAATCCCAGACACTCATTTCACGGCTCCTCTTCAGCGCTCTTGACTTCTCGCCTGGTTCAAAGTCTCAACATTTCAGACTCAAGTTTCATTTAGGGCACAAACTTTCTCTTTCTTCAAACTCGCAGGGTTAGTTTTTAAGGTTGGCACACTGAGGACCATCTTGGACCTGGCTGTATGCACATGAAACCCCAGAGACGCTGTCCTCTGCTCAGATGAGGACTTCCATCATGTCTGTATCCGGAAACTCGGGCTTGTGGAGCAGGCTGCTCACTCTGCCTTTGCTGTCGGGCAGCTTCCCGTGGCTTGAGTTCTCTGCAATGAGAAAGGAAAGTTGGTCTTCAGCTCTAATTCAAAGGGAAAGGGTAGGCACAAAGATGGTATTTAAGAGATACAGACCAAAGAACCTCTTTTGCTGTGGCCCTAGGGAGAAAAAGGAGTTTGTGAAACGTCTGCTACACTTTACCAAGTTACTACTTGTCATCTGATCCATGGCAGAAAAATGGTGTCTTTGCTAACCAAGTTGAAACAAAGAGTAGGGTCTGAATACGTGAGCAAGTGTGAAGCACTTCCAAGGTGTGAAGCTGTCTTTGGTAGCATAAATAATTGCATTCATTGGAAACTCTGCCTGTCACAGGCAGGGGGAGCTTTACAGAAGCTGCAGAGCATGAAGCTCTGCAAACCTAGACTGGGCAGCCTTGGCAAGTTCTCCCTCTATGTTTTCAGTTTCCCTGAAGAAACCTCCCCACCACCTTACACACTGTGAAGGGATCACCCCCCTCCATCAATACTGGCATGTCCCTGGGGATGCCAGTGCTTTGCACTGGTGCGGGGATGCAGCAGAGCTCACCAAGTTTCTCGCTGGCCACTCGTGTCCCAGGGGGCCGTGGGGCCGGGCTGTGTGACGGGGTGGCACCCAGCCGTCCACGGCCAGGGAAGGAGGCGGCAGCGGGCCAGAAGAGCTCAGCACTTTTGTCGGTCTGGGTGCTGCTGTCTTTGCTGCCCGTCTTCGCGTGGGAGGCTGTCGGTGTCAGGACGGGCATGCAGGACAAGGAGGGCAGTGGAGGAGGCAGCGAGGGGCTCGATGGGTGGTCGTGGTGCTCCTTCCCCAAGAGCAGCCCTGAAAACACATGGAGGTGAGTCACATCGCAGCTCAAACCTAAGCGCTGTCACCCACAGCCCACCCCAGAGCTCCAGGGCACTGGTCTGGATACACCTCCAGCCCCTTAGCTCTGCTTAGCCTTTTCCTTTGACACTGCCCATGGCTCCTCCAGACATCATAGAATGGTTAGAGTTGGAAGGGACCTTCAAGATCATCAAGTTCCAATCCCCCTGCCATGGGCAGGGACACCTCTCCCTAGAGCAAGTTGCTCACAGCCCCATCCAGCCTGGCCTTCAACATTTCCAGGGATGGGGCATCCACAACTTCCCTGGGCAACCTGTTCCAGTGCCTCACCACCCTCACAGGAAAGAACTTCTTCCTAATATCTAATCTAAATCTCCCCTCTTCCAATTTAAAACCATTACTCCATGTCCTGTCACTAGACTTCCTGACGAAGAGTCCCTCCCCAGCTCTCCTGGAGCTCCCTTCGGATACTGAAAGGCTGCTATCAGGTCTCCCAGGTGCCTTGCCTTCTCCAGGCTGAACAGCCCCAGCTCTCTCAGTCTGTCCTCATAGAAGAGGTGCTCCATCCCTCTAATCATCTTGGTGGCCCTGCCCTGGACCTGTTCCAACAGGTCCACGTCCACGTCCTTTCTATGTTGAGGACTCCAGAGCTGGACACAGTACTCCAGGTGGGGTCTCACAAGCGCAGAGCAGAGGGGGAGAATCCATATGGCACTTTCAAACAACAACAGCTCTTTGAGAGCAGCCACCCTTTCTGCACCCTCTTCTGCACACCCATCCCTGTGCTACTCACCCTGGCACGGACTCGCACGTCTCTGCAGCCCTTGTCCCGTGCAGTCCCACACCACAGCCCTGCACTCAGTTTCCCATTGAGCTGCTGCACGGCATCATGCACCTCTGTCCACAGGGATACTCAGCCCCTTGCTTAACTTTAACTAGGCTTTTTTTCTAGCCCAAATTTGTTATTTACTCCCACAAAATTGCAAACATATCTGCATATGTCTTGGCGGATTTCCCCTAGCTATGGCTTTCTACAATCAGCACAGAATGATTTAGATAATTAAAAAATGTAATTAAAATAGAATGCAAGGTTGAAAAATGACTGATTTTCGACTTCAGCACAAGGACAAACGTTCTTCCCATGGCAGTGCTTTGGAAATGAACTGTTGGGGCAAACTGCACCATGGCCGAGGCACTTTTGCTAAGCTCAAACAGAAGGTTTAGGATGAAGTGAGGGATGAGCCAAAGCTTAAGCAAAAACTGAGCCCACCTATGCTTCCCTTCCAGATCTTCTCTTCCTTCTTCTCCTCAGCTATCTGGTTGCTGGTGAGTGAAGTCTGGCGTGAGTGTGCACCCGTAGCAGCAGCAATGGAAGGGACAGACCGAGCTGGTCGCAGGCTGGCGCTGTCGGCTTTCCCAGGATCCTTCCGTGACCGTTGCTGAAGGACCTTGATCATGGCATCCTTCTCAATTATTTTTGCATGGAGATTCTTTATTCTGTCAAAATATGAATGCTCTGCTTATAGGACTGAAAGAAGTTTATACGGGCAGTCCTCCCCACCTTTGGGCAGCAGGATGGGTCCCTGGGTACATGTTCTGCTTCTCCGACCCCTTCAGTTTTGAGCAACTCGGACAAGGCAGCTCCTGCCGGTTCCTCCGAGGACAACCATGCACCTCAGAACAGCAAGCGCTTCTGGCTGCTAAACCAAAATTGGGAACTCTTTTCTGCAAGGTTAAATGGACCCATCTCTTGCTTTGGCTTTACCAATGCAGAAGAAGCAATGAGGGCAGGATCTTCACCAAGCTGTGGGTTGCTACCTTCACCAGAATACCACCATGCAGGCAATTTACACTTCTGTAATACATGGGGGCCAAATCTGGAAACCCTCCCTCTGTAGAATGAAGCCAAAAGGTTCCCTTCAGTTTCTCTAACAGCTGGGCTGGGCTTTTGCTTCTCCCTCTCCGCTGCAGAAGCAGTCAGCACAGTGTGCAGGGCTGAGCAAAGCTTGCTACTTCTCTCATACAGATCCCAAAGACTCTCAAATCACAAAAAAAATAGGATTATTTGAGACTTTTCTTCACGAATAATTAACAAAATCATACCAAAATACTACAAAACCAGATTAGAAAAATAACCATATATGTACAATAAATATGTCAGCCAGATGACTATAGCTTGACTACGATGTGCAATGTACAGCCCCATGCAGCTGCATTTTGTGAAGCAGTGAAAGCTGAAATTCTGCATCTGGAAAACCTAGATGTACAGGGCAGAGAGCTAGTAACTTCATGTTGGTGTTAGTTTTCATAATCAGGTGTCTAATTTGCAATGAAAACACAAGTTCCTAATCTATCTTTAATGAAGCCAATGGCACAGCTCCGTTACTTCACTGGATACAGGATTAGCTTGCACCTGTGAGTGCAAAACAAAAACCAAACCCAGTAAAAACAATCACTGATATTTTCCAAAATCAACAAATACACGTTTTTATAAAAGTGTCTGCAGATTGGCGATTTTGTGGGGAAGCCAATACTGAAGAACAGATTTTAAACAGTTTTTCAGTAAAAACCTAGAGGAAGACATAAAGTTGCTCAAGGGATTTTTACTCATCAAAAGGCCACGTTTCACCAGGAAAAAAAAGTCTGAATTAAAAATAATAATGCGTTTCAAACTCATGGACCACATGTCCACCTGTGTGCTGAAAACAGAGAAGTACCTGTAACAACGAATGTTACTCATGCTGACTGCCTGTGCCCCAAAAAGTTTATTTTATCCCTTCTATTCCTTGTAAATGCATCTTTTTTGGTGGTGCTCATGGTGCTGAATTTTGCAGGTTTGCTCCTAAACACCAGTGTGACCATCGCACAACTTGGATGTGGGAAACTTAGTGCGTGTAGAAAGCAACAAGCAGGAAAGAGCGAGGCAAAGGCAAGCCTTTGTGTTGCTCATTATGTAGGAGTGGGATTAAAACTTCAGCTTTTGTGACCACATGCTCTTTTTTCCAGAGGGGAATTTTCACCGAGATTAAACAAGCATTCAGCTTCCTCACACGCCAGCCTTTTAATAATGGAAAAGCTGCTGTTTTGTAAGAAGGTAGTTTTTGGCACAGAGAAGGTTTAACAAGAAGATAGGGAGGAAGCTATCTAACAGCAGCAGCATTTTAATCCCTCTTTTACCGCTGAAGAGCAGAACTAAGTCTAAGTGGAGCTAAGCCCATCCTTTCCAGGCACGTGCAGAGGAACATCCTGTTTGATCTGAACCCAGCCAAAACCCCACAACCAGCAGCTATGGCACAAGGGTCCCTTACGTGTACTCCATGTCCTGGCAGCGTCGGTTGGCTTGCACGATCTCCTCCTCCTCCTGCCAGCCCCGCACCTCCAGCGCGCTCTCGCTGTAGCTGCCGTTGCGTGAGTGGCTCGGGGCCGAGGGGTCCCTGGAAAAGTGGTTCAAGATGGTGAGAGCCAGGCTCCCCAGACCACAAGGGTGGCTTTGGCAAGTGAGACTGGCACTTGCAAAGAAAACCCCAAACACACATTTGAAGAGCAAGCTAGTGATGGCTGCCTGTCAAGTGGATGGCTAACTGGCATTGGGTCATGCTGCACGCTACTCTTGGCTTGGGTTTAGTCATTAACGCCATTAATTAACTGAGATGATGGAACAGAAAGCATGCTGTAATCGTGAGTGATTCCCATGGGGCTAACAACCATCCTGAAGGACAGTCAGATGTCAGAGGAACTCACTGGGAAAACGTTCCCAAGTCAACAAGACTACATCTCAAACAAGAAACAAAAATGTCTACTTTGGAAGGTGAAAAATAGCACCTGAATTGCTTCCTAGTCTTAGAGTGCAAAAGAAAAGGGCCATCCTGAGTCATGCACCTAACCACATTTCAAAGGGAAACCTCACTTTGGGATATTTTCAGTGGACTTGGCTTCTAAGAAACTGGGGAAAGAGATTAATTATCCCATTTTCCTCGTTGCTGGAAAGCCTCACTGCCTTCTGGGCTTTTGGGCACCATGCTTTGACACAAACTGGAGACGGTCCAGACAAATGCAATGGGAATGGGAAGGGGTTTATAACGGGACATGTGAGGAATGGCTGCATGAAGTAAGTTAGTTCAGGCCAGGGAATATCCAGCAGGGGATATCTATCTCCCAGTATTTACAGCTATTACAATGCTGACAGTGACCTGGTGTCCATCATGTACACCTGGAAAGGACAAGAATCAGCTGAGGAAATTTGCAGCAAAGAGGTTTAGCTTAGCTACCAGGAGAACCTTTTAATTTGAAGCTTAATCAAGTGGTGAAAAGGGGGACTCAGGCAACAAAATTTCCCTCATTACAGGTTTTTAAAACTTGGTTAAAACACAGGTTGCAGACTGTGGGATGGATGCAGCCATACACCAACAGTCCCTGCAATGGGGAAGCCCAAGACTTTGCAGTTGAGGCCATGGCTTGAGTCTGGTGCCCACATTTGATAAACTTTTGGATCTGGTCAGAAGGGCAAATGCTGCCTTAACTGACAATTGTATGTCACTGGCATGACATCATGGAGAGGTGCCTAAACCCTGGTGGTGGGACTCAGCAGGGAAAGGCAAACAAAAACCAGCCTTATGGAAACATCCATTCCTTATTATTCCCCCATGCTTCCCAAGGTGGAGAGTCACCCACTTGCAGCAAGGCCATCTTACCTCTCCGTTGCAGCCGTGGCCGCAGCATTCATGGCAAAGTGCCTGATCGTACTCTCCTCCAGGTATTTCTGCTCCCACTTGGTCATGTCAGCTTCCAGGGCCAAGATCCTCTCCTCCTTCTCCCGCACCAGCTCCATCAGAGCTGGGGCATTGTGCTCCGGGAGGCTGCTCGTCTGGTAGCTGCCCTGCCTCTGTTGGTGGAAACAGCCACAGATATTCACCCTCTGGCAAGTGGAGAAGCTGCTGACCCCTTTTTTCTGCACTTCTCTGGAGCAGGCAATGACATCCCCATGTCTTTTTACAGGGGCAGGTGGAACCCTCAGGCTAAACCCCTTACAGAGCAGGAGGACACGCAGGCTGATCACCTGTGAAACCCCAGCACACACCTCTCCGGACTGTGTTGAGAGAAGCAGGGATCTGGCCGCTCCCTGGATGTGCAGGGATTTTATGGGATACCTCAAACCATGGAAAAAAAGATAGGGACAAAAGCTGGTAGGGAAAAGAAGCAATGAAGCTTTAAAAGGTATTCTTGCTGGGACTTCATCAAACAGCTGGCAGTGCTTGGTATGGACAGGTAGTTATTACCAGAGGCTTTATATAAAAAAGCAGGAAAAAAAGCAACATGTAACCTAGCAACATAAAAACTATTTAAAACAGCAACTCGGAAAATAACCCTGAACATAGATTTAAGCCTGTCTCTTTTGACACATTAGTTCTCGTGCCCTCAGGAGATACTTCCTGTAGTGCCGCAGGAAACTTTCTGAGTGGAGGGGCAGAAGATGCCCAGGCACTGAGGGGTGGCTCCCATGAGATGCTGACAAGCAACCCTTTGCATCCACACTGTGAGGAAAGCACTTCCCAGGCAGGATTTACCCTACCCAGTTATAGGCACTTAATTAAAACACTTAAGCAGCATGGGTAGCTGCCCCAAGCTCCCTTCACTGCTGGTGGAGAGTGGAGGTGGATGGAGATCCAGCCCTTGGCTCAGGGGAGGTAGGGTGGGATGAGCCCATGCTGGTGAGGGAGGTAGAAAGCTCTGGGAGAAGTCAGAAAAGAAAATTATATTTTTCTGAATTAAAAATGTAAGAGATTTGTTACACTCCATGGCGCACAGGACTGTGTTGAAGGGGAAATCATGTCTCAGGAACAGCGGCTTCTCATACATGCTACACCATGGGACAGTACCAGCACACCAGAGTGAAGGCTGCAGCAATCATTTCCATTTTTTGAACCACATTTCCCCTTTCTAGACAGCTACCTCCTGCTTAGGAGAAACTAGAGATACCAGGAGAGGGCTGCAGCCTTTGCTTTCAGTGCAGTAATAACATTTGGAAGCTGCCCTCTGGAAATGCAATATGGAGCAGCTCTTAGAAGCAACGGCTGAAACTCCACTCCTGCAAAAACCAGCATTTATGTTTCTATCATTGTCAAACCCCTGCTAGAAAGGTAATATTTTGGAAGCATGGTCCTGTTCTGTCAATAGCATTTGGGACATTACAAGTACCCACTGTCTTCTCAATCAAAACCCATGTCAGGCCTGCATGCTCAGCCTGTAACGCTAAGTCAAAGGGAGGTTCTTTTGTCCTAATTCATACATTAGCGATAACGAAGATCTGCCATTTGGACTTGGGTACTAACAAGCCAGGGACAGAAGAGATTCTGGTTCACTGTCTCCTTCTGCTGAGTCCAGTAAAAAGGAGAAAAAAGCTCCTTTTTTTTTCTCTGTGATGAGAAAATATTTCAGTAGATACAGTAGATATAACTGACAATTCAGAGAAGACAGCTCTGAAATATAAAGTTGGGGTATTTTGAAGAAATATGATTCATTGCAGGGTTGTGGCTCATAAAACAAAAAGTTCAAATAATAATAGTAAAAAATACCCCCAAATCTGCCCTCAAAGCTGACAGATCAGACATAAAGTCAGAGTGTCTTTCCTCTTAAAACTTGTTAGAGGGAACTGGTGCAGGCATTTGAGAGCTATGGCAACCCAAAATGCAGTTGCTGATTACAGTGCCAAAAAGAAAAAATATTAAAAATGAAGTGATCTGTAAGTTACAGAGGAATTTCCTGCTAAAAAGAGCAGACTCCCAAAGCAAGGAGTTTGTTGACAGTCTATCCCATTTATAGAACATATTGATTTGTCCCTTTATTCTAGCCCAGAGAACAGAACCTTTTTTAGCTCTAGAATTCACTTGAATTTTAACTGTATTTCCTCATTCCTTTTCATTTATACCAGTATTAGCATGCCATACCCCACACAATTTCTTTTTTAAATTGAAGGAGGGCAGGCTAAGGGGAAACTGAGAAGATCTACTGGAAGAAGACAGAAACAGCAAGTCCATGGTGGACAAGGCAAAAAAAGAATTAACATACTAGGGGTATATAGGTTAGGGGTGGACCTGCTGGAAAGCACTTCTGAGGAGAAGGATCTCGGGTTCCTGGTAGATAGCAACTATCCATGAGCCAGCAATGTGCCCTTGTTGCCAAGAGGGCCAGTGGAATCCTGGGCTGTACAGGGAAGAGTGCGGCCAGCAGGTCAAGGGAGGTCATTCTCCCTCTCTACTCTGTCCTGGTGAGGCCACAACTGGAATCCTGCATCCAGTTCTGGGCTCCCCAGTTCAAGAGAGACAGGGAACTACTGGAGAGACTCCACCCTAGGGCAACCAAGATAATTAAGGGATTGGAGCATCTCCCCTATGAGGAAAGGCTGAGAGAGCTGGGACTTTTTAGCCTGGAGAAGAGAAGGCTGAGGGGAGACCTTATTTATGTTTACAAGTATCTACAGGGTGGGTTGAAGGAAGATGGAACTGGACTCTTTTCAGTGGTTTCCAGTGACAGGATGAGGAGCAACAGGCACAAGCTGGAACATGGGAAGTTCCGTTCAAATATAAGATAAAACTTCTTTCTGGTAAGGGTGACAGAGCCCTGAACAGGCTGCCCAGGGAGGGTGTGCAGTCCCCTTCTCTGGAGACCTTCAAGACCCACCCAGATGCAGTCCTGAGTAATGTGCTTTAGGCAATCCCTAGCAGGGGAGCTGGACTAGATGATCTTGATAGGTCCCTTCCAACTCTGACAATTCTGTGACTCTGTGACACAGTAGCAAGAAAGAGCCAAGATGTATGGGAAGGGTCTCCAGGGAGCCGCAGTGACAGTGATGCTGTCAGAGGGATGCTGGAGAACCTGCCCTGCCAGTGAGAAGGGGATGGTCTCAGGTCTGGCCACTTCATGACTCTGCAAACCACTGATACTGCCTGTAGAGCCATTTCCCAATTGCAGCAGGATCAGCCCTTCTGCTTTCCGGGAGCACCAGCTCTGTGTAACTGCTGCTTTGGTCTCTGCTAATGGCTCATAAATAAGGAAGGGTTATTCTAGCAGATGCATGCATCTACAGAGATATGAGTGACCCCTTCAAGACTTACAAGAGCATCGTGTCTCACTTATGTTGCTGTTTTTTCCCCAAGCAGTGGTTTGATACACTTACTGCATCTGCTCACCCTGCTCTGGAGGCAATGCCCACGTGTTTGGCACTCAGTGCTGGCTGCAGCCTGGAAATCCTCCCTGTAACGTTCTCGTGCTTTTTTCCTTTTCACAGATGATTGGACTTTGAGACTTGGGGATGGAGGAGGAATAATAAAGGAATAACTGTGCATAAAATACAAGCATTAACACCATTCCTGTAAGGACACAGGGCTGCCAAAACCCAAGGGAAAGTATGTGAAAATGCAAACCTACACATCTAGTCCATTCTGGACTGCACTGATATTTAAATAATTCAGTGGCTGAAGACGACACCATTTGTCTCCAGATCTGTCATGGATAGAGGTTTCTGTGAAACAAGTACATCAGTTTTGCCCAGAACATATATGGGCCAAGCCGTTGCTTCCACCCAATCCAACATTATCCATGTTGCTTTTTTAATGAAAGATCAGCCAAAGTTTGTGGGCTAAATCCCACACCCATGTGTACTGCACCTTTCCTCTCCTCCTTCGGCATGGAGTTGATATTGCACAGTCTGTGATTGCTGGAGAGATGTGGAAGGATGTCCTCCCAGCAGGTGGGGAGGGACACATAGAGGCCCGTCCTTGGGCAGGGGAGCCAGGACCTCCCAGCCCCACAGTAGTCAAGGGCTTCGTTGTGTCCAGCAGCCTCATTGCTTAGCTCCCCCTACCCTTGCTGAAAATCTGGAAATAGAACTGTAGAGTCATTTGAGTTGGAAGGGAACTTCAAAGATCACCTAAGTCCAATCTCTCTGTCACAGGCAGGGACATCTTCCACTAGATCAGGTTGCTCAAAGCCCTGTCCCAACGTGACCTTGAGCACTACCAATGATGGGGCACCCACAACCCCATCCAAGGGAAAGGCTTAGGTGGAAAGCCCAATGACCTGAACCTAAAGAAGTAAGGTGGCACCAGGCAGAACTGCAATTGACTATCCCTCTTCAAAAGCAAAGCCAAAGGTCCCATGCTGGGGTCCCACACAGACCATCCCATCCTTACCTGCTGCATCCGCAGCGAGTCCAGCTCCCGCTCCAGGCGTGTGCGCAGCCGCCGCTCCATCTGCTCCCTCTTCTCACAGGCTGCCTGCAGCTGGGTCAGCGCCTGCTGCAGCTTCTCTACCTTCTCCACGTAGGCCTGCTTCCTGCGCAGCTGCAGGGAACAGGGGGTCAGCAGTGCTGGGGGACACCACACACCCACCCAGGGCTGCCCAGATTCCCACACATTTGTAGGTGTGTGTTGGGCAGAAACACGGCTTTGGCCATTCGTAGAGTTCCTCCAGGGGAAGGGTGGTGCCCCTTTGATGGGCAGGGAAAAGGCACAGCAGGAGTCACTGGGGCAGGAAACACTGCCCAGAAATTCCACCCATTGGAGATCTGCCAGCCATGAAACCCCTTGGCCATTTCCAAGCAAGAGCCATCATGTTGGTGGATACTCTTTGAGCAAACACACAGACTGGCCTCAGCTAACAGGAATCCTGGGGGGGTTTATCAGGTGGTGACACTCAGCACATTGTCTGCACCCAGAGTCTCTTTTTTTCAGCCCTGCAGATCTGCTCCATGCAGGTGGAGTAGGTGGAATGCCAGCAAATGGAAGCACATCACCCTCTCTGTTCACAGGCTTGGCCGTGATGATGTATAGATGCACTGGCAGCTAAAGCTGGGCCCTCCTTATATATATAATACAACTACTGAAGGGATAAACATGACAGAAGGATTTTGCAATACAGGGGTTTACAGTCAGAGATGGCTCGAGCAGCATACCCAAAAAGGAATCTGCAAGTGGACTGCAGATGTTCAGGGTGCTTAGTGGCTATCCCCAATTCTTCTGGTCTCCTGTTGTGCCACCACAGGGTATTATGATGGCAACAGCTGGCACTCTTAAGAGCCCTCAGGGAGAGGATGCTGCAGAGGCTGGACATGCTGGACATCAGCTGTGCCAGGTCCTGGGATGGGCAGCAAAGCTTTTGCTGGAACCTGACTCCCAGCCAAAACCTGGTACCAAGAAGGGCCAAGATCACTCAGAGGCCAAGCCCACCTGGGTGTCTGCGAACAGTCCTTGCCCATGGGGAGCATAGACGTCTACCCAAAACCTCTCCAAAGGGCTGTGGCAGTGAGGTCTGCCTGCTCACCCCATGGGCTGTTGTCCCAGCCTCGGGAAACCCAGTTTTCCTCCTCTTCCCCAGCATTTTGTCGTGAATTTTCCCTTCACTTACTCTTGCATGAATAAGTTTACCTTTCTGTCTTGAAAGCAGAAAGCAACACTGCACACAAACTGAAGCTGCAAACCCCAAAAGACCTTGATGAACTCCAAAAGATCCCAAAACACTCTCAACTTAACTCCCTGACTCAGAAAAGGAATCAGTTTGAATGCTGAGACTTTGCCAAGCCTCAGCCCAACCCCATCTGCAGTTATTGGAAGCTGCTCGAGGTCATTGCCATGATCACTAAGATCCTCTTTAGGACTCCAGTCTCCCTCATTTATTTGTACACTTGTTTGGGACCCGGAGTTTTTCAGAAGAAAACAGGAGGCAGAAAAAAGCATTAAATCCAGATAAATGAGAGAGGTTGGAGAGGTTCTGTGAGCTGGCAAGGCCAGGGTCAAATCACACTCTCATTCCTACCTCTTTTTTAAGTATTTAAATCACTGTTGAAATTAACTGCAAGGTGGATTATGATATAGGAGCTACAGCCACGAAATACCTGTCTCTAGATATCTAAGGGATGTAGTGAAAAGTTTGCTGCCTTGTTCCTCAGCATGTGGAGCAGATAAGCACCAGTGCTGGGTCCTCCTGGCTCTGTGAGGGTCATCTTCACACAGAGTCCTCTTCTTAGCCCAGGACTCCCATGCTGCAAAGAAGTCTGTGGGGTTTTTTGTGTGATGTCGCATTCACCTAGGTCTCCTCCCACTAATTACAGTGATAATAAAATCACTTTTTCTTTAAATTCCTCTTCTGCCACCCTAAATCCATCTATGTCACAGGTGAAGTGAAATACGGGCTTGTTCACAGCAAAAGCAAAGCTTGGTTTAAACAAACCTCCCCAGCCAGAGCTGACAACTGGCAGCGTGACCTCCCTAGCCCTGCTGTAATCCAGGCTAATGCTGATGGCTCCTGGGGCTTTCCATGAAAATTAATGAGATTATAATCCCCACTAGTCTCTGGCAGCAGCATGAAAATTGCATTCCTCAGAGGCTCACGACTTGCCAAAACAGACACAGCAGTGGCTTCTTGCTGAATGTGCTATTTTGGCAGCAGGAAGGTGCCTGTGCCACCTCCCAGTCACACCAGTGTGGATCAGATTAAGGAAGAAGGGTTCCCAGGGTCCCTCATCAGCAGCAGATCTCATCCACCCTGCCACATCCTGCCAGATGCTGGAGGGTCCATCTGCATCACAGCAGCCAGAATTTGGCTTTGCAGCAGCCCTCTGAGCCCTGGGGTTCACACACATGTATCCACCACCTTAGAAATAAATCTGTTGGAGACATGCAACAAGACAGTTCCCACATTCACAAATTTATAAGGAGTTTCTGGAGCCAATTCTGACTTTTCTATCTTGCCTGTAGATTCAGAAGCAAAAAATTCACCCACACATTTAAAAAACAAAGTACAAAATGTTGTCATTTAAATTAATGGACTTGTCAGTGCAGTATGCATCCATAGGAGAGGGGGACTGCAATCAGAAAGACATGGTGCTAAGCTCCACTACCTCACAGACACAAAGACTCAAATGAAAAAACAGCTGGATGGCACCTGGAGAGGTACCAGTTCATCTTCACACTGCAAGGTAGGATCAACACTACCTCAAAACCGGCGTATATCTGTATAATCTGTTTCTAAAACCTTCCAGGGGCAGGGACTCCACAACCTCCCCTGAAAAGTACTTCATGGCTTATTTCCCTTTAGTGCCAGAAAACTTTTACCCTAATGCCTAATCTGGCTTTCTCTTATGCAATTTAAGCAAATTACTTCTTGTTCTGTTTCCAAACTGTGATCTACTGGAGCAAGAAGCATTTAATGAAACAATTCACATATTCACAAGATCAGCAAACGTCCCTGAACGGTGTCCTTGTTCCAGGGATTAGGAAAATAAAGATGAAGAAGAGCTAAGGCTAAAAGAAGATGATCCAAGCAAGTATAACTGAGTACAGCTGAGTGGATCTTGGAAAAATATCTGCACTAGGAATGTAACTCCAGTTTGAGCTGCAGAATATCTATTCTATAGACATAAACTTTAAGTTAAAGATTGTAGAGACAGAGAATCCACTATCACCCTAAGTGGGTAGTTTCAATGATAATTGCTCTAGCTCTCTATTTCCAGCCCAATTTGCTTAGCTTCAGCCCCTAAACACTGCATCTCATTATTTCTTCTTACGTTAAAGAGCAACATTTAATCTGGCTGACAGCACTCCCTTCTTCATGTTCATATGCACGGACTGGAGCTCAGCCACCTCTTCACTTTAATTGTTCACAGCAAAGAACAGCTTCTGGGCCCCAAATAAATTCTGTAGCTGTTTCCTGAAGCCTCTCCAAGTATTCAGTCTTCTCTCCAAAGCGACCAGACACACAATTCCAGCAGCAGTCTCCTAAATGACATGTAGTGATAATACCACCTACATATTTTTGAATTAAATCCTTCTACTAGCAGACACTCAGGATGATGTAGATTTACACAGTACGCTATCTTATGTTAATTCAACTTAGTAGCTACTGCTTATTTCTCAAGCCTTGATTTAAAAAGCTTTCAAACTTAATTACATCCTGGTGGCAGAAGAAATCTGTGTGGATTTACAAACGAGAGCATGTGGTAGAGCTCTGTTAATAATAATAGTCATCTTCATTTGAATGATTTTATGTTTCCTTCAATATATTCTAAATTAGAGTAAAAATCCCTGGTTTAAGATGAGCATTCAAAACTTCAACAGTATCTGCTGCACATGTGTCAAATTGAGCTCCAGAAACACTGCAGACTGTTAAAAAGGTGCTCTGAATGTGACAAGGGTGATAAAACAAGCCACAAGCAAGGGAAAGGGAGTACAGGAGCTTGGGCATAAAATCCACAAGTTAACTGCACTTCACCCAAGCTCCATGACATTGCCTGGCACAACTAAAACACAGCAGCTGGGATAAAATTAATTTGAACTCCCTGTGGAATCAAAAAAGCAGTTAAACACTACCAGGTCAACGTGGGTTTGCTCACACTGAGGGCTCTGCCAGACAAACTCTGGCAAGTACCGTTGCATCACCTTCACATGTTGTCGCCCCTGAGATCTACCGTGCCCTGTGCAAGAGGTTACTACCTCTCCATAGCATCTACTACGCCCTGGTCAAGGGCACACTTGATGTAGTTGAAGATGTCCCTGCTCATTGCAGGGGAGGTTGGACTAGATGACCGTCAAAGGTCCCTTCCAAACCAAACTATTCTATGATTGTATCCTATTCTGGGCAGGTTGTTACCACCTCCCTAAAATCTTGGATGCCCTGTGCAGGAGGTTAGCAGTTCTCTAGAGGGGAACATCTGATCCCTCCTCAGCTCCACCAATCCACAATCCAGGATGCTAACTCCAATCCCCAGCAGAAGCACATTTCTGTTGGATGCCTAGATGAGGAACTGGTAGCTGCAAAGCTCTTAGAGAGAGAGCCCTGAGGTTACAAATGTATTTACTCAACCCAGCAAACACAGGGTAGCTTCTCACACCACCTGCCTAGAAATCTGCCTTTATGTTTCTTCTGCCTTCACCAGTGTGTATTCAGCAAGTCAACGTTACTTGCCAATATCACACTGACAGCCTATGGACCAACCAGAAGCTAAATGTATTTCTTTCCACCCCCTGTGTGATGCCACAACTGCAGTAGGAGGTGTTGTCACCTAAAAAACATTCCTTTATTCAGCCACTTTGTAATGAAATGCAAATAGAAAACCTCTGGTTACCTTTAAGGCAAAGAGTATCAAGTGAATTACCTACAGATTAAAGGTATGCTACCTCCTGCAGCTCCCCCAAAGGGACTGCCCCAAATACACTGGGAGGGTGAGCAAGCTTTAGACTAACAAAGAAGCAATTAAACTTAATGTGATCCTCTTCCTGCTGCTAAGTGTATCCACTGGAGGCAATGGAGTTTTTAAAATGTTCCTAAGTGGGAAGTCAGAATGGTTTAATGGTCAGGAACAAAACAGCAATGCCTTCAGCACTTACATACAGTACCTTAATCTTCCAGACTCTAAGTAACCAATAGTCAGCCTAACAGGGGGTCTGCTGTGCTGGATACCCTGATAAAAAAACATTCAAATATCACTGAGATCAATTCACTCTTCATCCTTCCACGACAACAAACTGCACTTAAGTTACCTCCAGGTATTTGAAAAATGATTCTATGAAAAGATCTTCCCTGCTCATCTCAAAAGCACCTTGCATCCATGCACCCAGCAGGCTCTCATGGATTTTCCCTCCAGGTCAGCCCTGGGGAGGGTACAAGTGGGAAAGGCAGCACCAAGGGGGAGCAGACCTGCCCAAACTCTGCCTCTGCCAGAGCATGAACCTTTACCCAAGCCTGCACGGTGAGTATCCTTCCTCTTACCAATGGCCCAGCTGCTCAGATAGTGAAGGTTATTTTTATTTTATTCCCCATAAAACATCCTCCTTCTTTGTTGGTCACAGGGCTTTTAGGTTGAAAAAGGTCTGTTCTGACAGTCTTGTCTGATCTGTCAGAGTGCACAGACTTTTAGATAGTAATTAAATCCATACCTTTGGACTGAAGGTCTTAAGGAACAAAAGAAAATAAAAGGGATTCAGAGATCTCTGAGAATGGAGAACTGACATCACTCTTGGTTATAGATGAAACAGCATTATTTCCTCTTTGAATTTGTGTAACTCCAGCTTCCAGCTACTAGATACTGCTCTGTACTTGTCTGTCAGTTTGAAGAGCCCTCTCTTCCTGGGATTTCTCTTCCCATCTGAATATCTACTTTCACTGTCAGGTGAAAGCATTGCTTAAAGACCTTTTGGGTGTATTGCACAGATAGCACTTCTTGGGTCTCATTGTATGACAGGTTTTTTTCCAACTCTCAACTATAACCTGCGGTTATTTGCAGCTCCAAATCCTTACAGGTCTGCATCCAGCCAGATCAGCGAATTCCTCTAACACCACTGTTCAAATGTGAAGTCACCAAGCACTGCACTGCTGTGCACATCTCAAAAGCCTTCTGGCATTCTTTGGGGAGAAACGGGATGTACCCACAACACATTTGTATTGCAGTCCCAAGTCAGTGAGTAGTCAGCTTTCCATTTCGTGTTTCTGTTAAGTCCTACCATGACCAAAGCCACCTGCTAGTTGAGTTTGGTGTTGCTTCTGGCTATGTTAAATGCTCTGCTCTGAAAACATCAATGGTTGTGGTCTCCTTTGCTTGTTTGTTTAGCTCAGTATCGTATAACTACGCATTTTCTCTATAAGAGGGGTCAGTGCAGGGGGAGCAGGAAGACCTGTCACACTGGGGCTAGAAGAGATTCAGGACTCGGATGGGGAAAGCCCCAACCATGAGCCACCGCTAGTCTCAGAGAAATCTGTCCGTGCCTCACCTCCTCTTCCAGTTTGATGACCTTGGCTTGCGCGTTGTTTAGGGCCTGGTCCAGGATTTCGATGTGCCTCCGCTGGTCCTCATTGGCAGAGCGCACCGCTGCCAGTTCCATCTCCAGCTTCTCCTTCTCCTTCAAGTGCTCTTTGTCTGGAACAGAGATAAGAACAAGAGCCACTCCAGGAGGACAGCTCACAGACCCTGGGCCACAACCAGAGGGTAAGGTGCTAGAAAAGCAAAAATTATGTGAAGTAACAGCAAGTGGGACCATTACAACATGATGCTGAGACACAGTGGGCAAGGAGTTTCTACTGCCAGGACTCAGCTCCTCAATGCCCAGCCTTACGTGAGCACCAGCAGCAGAAATGAGTGACAGCCTGGGCTGCATCTGCACTAGTAGAGCTTGTGGACCTGAGATTGCACCAGCTAATCGTTTCTCACACAAAGCCCAGGCTCTGCTTGTTCCCAGCCTATGTCAAGGACTGTTTATAGCTTGGATACTGCTGCCCTTCTCTATGAGACAAGAAACCTCAGCCATGTGGACGCTGGCTGTGTCATGCCCAGTCCATTTTATTTGCAAGGATGGAGATCATGAGACACAAAACACAAAGACCCATAAACACAGACCCATGCTAGACAGCTTGAAAAGAGAAAGAGGGGAAAGCAATAATGAAGAATAAGATAGGAGGCATCTGAACAGCTTTTTTCTGGCCATAAAGACAAAGCAGGGCTGTGGGAGGCATTCCAACCCTGTAGAGTCCCTGGGAGACCTTCCAGTCCTCCTCTAAGGGTCCAGTGATCTGTCTTTCTCCCTTATTAGGCACCTTAAGGCACCAGGAGTGAAACTAAAACATGCAGATAACCTCTGTGCTGGAAAATCATCCTTTTTTTAGGTAATATTTAAAACAATGTTCAAAACCCCCACAACTGGCTAAATTCAGTAAGCCTTGCTTTTATCTTTTTCTTCAGCAACAAACTGCAGGCCCAGCATTGGACTTCATTGGCAAAGCTGCCTCGGGAAAGGCTTGGCTCAATCTGCCTCTGCTCTGACACTGCTGAGAAGCCATTTCAGGGAACACCAGCATCAGGGGACAGTCAACATTGGACCACAAAGAGTTAATGATTGGAGGGAGCAGGGGATGGAGGTTTCATTCAGTGAAATCTGAGATTTTAAAATCTGGCCTTCATTCTGAATGACGCTGAAAATAGAGCACTTGGCAAGCATCCGGAAAGGAAAATTTCCTCCAAAAATTAATTTGACATCAATTGAATGTTGTTTTAATTTTTGACTTTTTAAACAGCATTACGGAATTTACTATTTTTTAACTGAAGTGAAAAGTTGCTCCAAAAACATCAAAATGTGGAAAATTTGCCCCTATTATCCAGCCTGTCCCACCCAGGTATGACCAGTCAAAGTGGAAGCCCCATCACCATCTACCTCTACCCAAGGACAGGGTGCTCAGGGAACTTCATGTGGCCAAAGCCAGCCCATTTCAGATCTGAGCTACCCCCAGAACAGCCTTATTCTTCCTTAATTACAGATAGGATGGGAACAGGTTTAATTTACAGTAGGTGCCAGCAGAGGGGCAGGATGTGTAGGAGCCAAGCCATGAGGCATGAATGAGCCCAAACCCACCCCATCATCTTCCCATATAACCTAAAAGGAGGAATTCAGCACCTCAAAAACCCATTTCCTGGCAGCAACACTGGCACACTGGCCTCTGCAAAGCCCATGAGCAAAGCCCAGTGAGTACTGTTCACTGACTGCCACCATGACCCATCTCAGTATGATATGGCCTTAATTTTCCCACATCAGCAAGAAATTTTATATTGGACACACAGGTTTCTTCCTTCAATGCAAAGATAGTTACTTCAATCAGATTCACCAGAAGGAACATGAATATCTATGGTACAAAACTGTGTATCTGAGCAAATTATCAAGCAGCTAATTTCATCAGCAGGTGAAGAAGCTGGAAGATGAATGCTATTTCACCCCTGTGGCACTCCACTCTTACTCTGGGACCACATTTGCTGTGCTCCAGATTTGAAATTCGTATAATAGGAGGACAGCACATACGAAAACCTTCATTTTCAACTTTTATCCGAGGACCTTGAAGCACTCAGCCTGCTTTGCTGCATTGTTTTCTATCCCACCCTAAAAGGAGGACAAGATTATGCCATACATAAAATGACCACTGAATCCACTAGAAAGCTGACAAGAAAAAATTACTTCCCAGCTCTCAACACTTCTCCATGCCAGCTTCTCCCTGCAAAATGCTGGAGGCACGTATTGTAAGTACTTTCCTACATTGCATTAATTTTTAGCAAAGGAAGTCTTTGTTGAACATACTTTAAATTATCTTCAAGTACATACGGGTATCCTCAAAGTAAAAAAAATATCATTTTACTCTGCTACACTCGCATGTACCTGCTGCCCAGTCATATGCCTGTTGTCTTACATACTCAACTGAATAACTATTTCTACTTTCTAGTAGGTCATTGTTACATCCTATTTACTGAAGTGCCACAAAAGGCTTCACTGCTGTAGTTTACAGTTTCAATCTCACAGCTTTCTACCCACTGCCTCTAACTGCTGTATCTCAACAGACTGAGGACTGTCACCACATCAATACTCTGTGGCTGGATAGAAGAAAGAGGGCATAAAGTGACAGCCTGCTTCAGAGCTTCGCAAACAGGCTTTTTGAGATGTCAAGCTGGGTAGGTACTCCGAGAGTAGACCAATCTTGACCCTGCTTTGAAGCAGAAACATTAGACAGAAAGATACACTCAATCATTGCCACCCCTTCATTAGCCTCAGACGTGACCGCCAGTTTTTTATACAGACCTCACACTTAACAGAAGGTTTTGGTCTGACCAGTCTTGAAAGAAAAACAACAAATATGTTTTTAACATACCATTTACCTATATTAGTTGAATGTGTGCCCTCAAACCAACTCATATATAACACTATATTATAGATAGCACAGGTCCAGTCTGCATGCTTCACAAGAAGCTACTGCATTAACGCCTGCATCCCAGCCAAATGCCAACAACACACATCACTGAAATCTTCTCCTGAAGTTTCCCTCACAAATGACAGATTCCCTACAGCTCTCTGGAGTCTGGACCACACCAGCACCAAGAAAAGGCTGAAAAGCTGCAGGAGGTCATACTCAACCTCCCTGAGTCCATTTTATCCTGCGGTGATTAACAAGGGTTCTGCGCTGGCATTAGTAATTATGACCAATTGTAACATCCTTAATAAATGGTTTGGTACATGGTTACTTGTGGTCACCAACCTAAGCAGGGACACAGAAAGCTTTGATGTTCTGTTACCAGAGGAAGTCACTGAAAACCCACTGAAACTTGTGGTTGCTTTTCTTACCCTACAGAGTATCACAGGCATCTTAAGCACAGTGTGATTTACAGCTGGGATGTTTCTATTTGCATGTTGTGAAGTACAAGTCAGGGGAGAATGTGACCTCCACGTGCTGAAAACTGAAATCGGATTTCCATCTCCCTTTTCCTTCAGAGGGCAGTGGGAAGTCACACAGAACAGATGGTTTTTTCTGTATAACACCGGTTCTTCAGGTTGTTGCTCCCTGAGCAGGTGTCCTTGGCTGTAAAATGAGAGAGCAAGGAGCTCCCTTTCACTTGCTCCTGAAACTTCTGCCTCTGTCTTGATTATATCCTGTCTTAATAGGTCCATGCACCTTCATTGGTCACTGCTTCATGTCTTTCCTTAAAGGAACCTTTTTCACTGACAAAACACCCCATAATTATCCCAAAACTAACAGGCTGTGAGTTCTCTCCTACCCCCAGTACAACAGTAGCATTTTTCTCAGGCACAAATGCCTAGCACTTAATACTTTGAGGCATGCAGACTGGCTTTGCCTATTATTACTGCAAAGAATAAGAGTTTTTATCACCTCTGGTCTCCATCTCAGGGCACACAACTGCTCTGCACTGTTGTACTGTGAGGAACTGAGAAATGATCCCTGCACATCCTGCCTTGCCAGACTTCTTTTTTGGGGAGTTTTTCCTATTACTGGAGTTTTACCACACTGTCCATTCTGCATTTGTATTATTACCAAGGATGATTGTTAAAAAAAACTCATGAGTTTTATAGTTCCTTCTTTAGAGAATCATGAGACTGGCTAAAAAATGATAACTCTAAGGAACCTGCTGATTTTGGAGTCTTTTTATATAACTTGGGTTGGGGATGTTAAGGGATCATGTTTTCAGGCTGTTTTCCATAAATGTAGGGACTACAATTCTGCTTTTGCTTTCCTAATGAAAACAAAGGTTTGCATTTACTAATCTGACTTAGTAAGCTGCTGCCCTTAGGAAAAAAACAAACGTGGCTTTCACGACAAAACTGCAGCAGCTGACTGGAGCCCATGTAGGCACTATTTTTTCTCTTCTAAAAATGACTTTTTCAGTCTCAGTAGACAAGTGCACATGTGGCAGATAAAACAAGCTGCACTGCTTCTGCTCTCAGTTTTCTGCCCAAGTATCCCATGAAAAGATGTGAAGAGGGCACAGACCACACCTGCAAAAACCCCAGGTGACAGCGGGTTACAACCCCGCTCACAGCCTGCCCCTGGGGAAGACTCACAAACATCAGGGTATAAATACAGTCACCAACAGAGGATTTTCAAGCAAAACCTTTTATGGGCTCTCTGATGGGTGTTTTAGGCTGATACCCTGATATCGAGGTCATTACTCTGAGTGCCCCAGCAGCCCAAATATGACTGAAGAGGACCTGCATTGCATGTGCCCGTTTTTCTATTCTTGGAAGCACTCTGCATTGCATTGGTAACATTTAGCCCTCTGGCCTGGCCAGTAGATGCTCAAAGCATCCAGCCTGTCTTATGTGATAGGATCTGAAAAGCTATATTTGTTTGTAAGCTGTGAAATGATAGCAGTAGTATGCTGAGTGCACACTGTGAAGTTTTATTGCTAGATATTTATCAGCAGAAGCACAGAGCACGTTTATGCACTTGAAAATTATTCAAATTGAATCCATCCTGGGGACTTACCTCTCCTTTCTAGCTCCCAGTGTATGGGAACACTGCCAGGCTGTCTATACGAAGCTAGCAGACCCTAGTCTGCAATTTGCACTGTGCAACTGACCCCGTTTGAACTCTTCCCAAGGATGACAAGACTCAGACAGCAATGCTATTTTCTTAACACATCATCCTCTTGGATTCGCAGCAGTATCTACATGCCCTGTGGTATCCGCTAATAGGGCAAGCTAACACAGTCATGGAAAAGATCATTAGATTGCAACAAATTATCAGCAAGGTTGCTGTGCTGGCACTGTTACTGCTGGTGGGAGCTAGGAGAAGGCTTTCCTGCATTAGGAGCAGCAGTTGGACGTTGTGGGGCTGGCAGTGCGGCACACTAAGTGGTATCAAACACCACACTGCTCACGGAGGCGGCCAGTTCTCCACCTAAGGATCTGCAGTTGTAGCTCATCTTATAAGGAAGATCTTGGTGCAATAAAATAGAAGGATCAATTGGACACAGAACCTTCAACGGGATTTAAGTCTCCAAGGTACTGCAGAGCTCCCAGACACAAGGTACTGCAGAGTGGTCAAGGCCTTCTGAAGCGTGCTGAAGATGCTCAGGATACACAAGAAGCTATGGAGCATCCAGCTGCTTGGGTTTTGGTTTGGTCACACAGAGCTGTCAGCACAAGGCAGGGAAATGCTGCAGACTGTGCTCAGTCGTCACAGGAGCCTAAAACTTGTTGGGAATGGATGTTTTCCATAGCAGTAGAAGTTGTTAAATCTTTATCTTTTCCATCCTTTGTGAAAAGGAGGGTGCAGCTCTGCTCTGCCTCCTGTTAGTCAGCCCCTGGCACTGACAACACATCAGCAGAGGTTGCTCTGGGCTTTTTCCAGCTGACAGAAGAATCTGGCTTCTCTAAAAAGCATACATCTCCAGAGCATCCCCACAAGCAACTCTTCACAATTTCAGATAAATATTTATCAAAAATAAGCTAAGTTGTGTTACCATTAACTCCCACTGCCTGGTTCTGGTGTTTAGAGAAAAATAAACAACAGCCTGAACAACCCAGTCTGTAGCTTAAAAAAAATTATGTCACAAATTAGTTGAGTAAAAGCAAGCCATAAGGGCAACAACAATTAATAGCAAAGTATTCAGCTCCACTCCAGCATATATATGCACCTTCAAAACAGATTAGCACAGTACTCACTCTGAGTGACATAAAGGCCCTCTGTTGACTTATCCTCGTGCCCATCGAAGTCTCTGCTGGCCAGCTGCCTATTGGCTGTCTCCAGTCGCTCTGCAAAAAACAGGAAATACTTTAAGTATAAATATATGTATATGAAATCGTAGGCCAACCAAGAAAATAAGATGCATGCCAGCAGAGCAGTATAAATAGACTCTCTGAAGGAGCACATTAAAATGGAGGCTGACACATACATAAAAAGATGAGGCCTTTGACCTCTTCCATGAAGCTGTGTCATTCAGATCTACAGAAACTGGGGGAAAAGCCTCTGCCATCCGTGGTTGACGTGCTTGAGCACTTAATCTCTCATGCTGTCTAAAACACACAAGGCATTTGCAATCTGAATCACCCAGCTTTGCAAGGGTAGGTGCCTGTGCAGCCCCTGGAGCAGTGAGACATCCTGGGGGGTGGCAGTCCCCAGCCTGGTGACACCAATTCTTGGGGACGCTCCTGGAAAGGAGCAGTTTTCTGCAGGGTACAGATTCCCCTAGGAAAGGCCTGCCTTCAGGTGCTCCCCTCCTCCAGAAAGACCATCCAGCCCCCTCACACTGTTGCAAGAAGCTTGAGCCAGCTTGCAGAATGCATCTCACTGCTCAAAGACATTTCAAAGTACTGCCATCAGGGATATGGACAGGCCAAAGTCAGTCAAAGGCACCATCTGAAGATGACTCTCACATTTTGCCAGAGGGTTTCTTTATGACTGGGGGAGTGACAGTTTTGTCTTATGTCAATGAACAGGACCTGATTTATCAAGAAGTTTATCTGAAATGTGTGAACCCCCACTCCTTTAAAGCCTGCTACTCTGTGAGAAGTGGAACACCATGTCAGCTAGGGGAAAAATATCCCACACAAGCAAGCACATACCACGGAGATCTCTGTTGAAGTCATGAAGTCTCCTAATTTCTCCTTCGAGTTTGTTTCTCATCGCTTTGTCCAGAGACTCCCTCTTAGTGGTGGTCTTGACCAGGCCCTCATAAGCTTCTGAAATCCTCTGAATCTCTATTTCAAACTGAAAGGAGAGAGAACTCCTATTAAAGCCCTGCAGGAATGCATCCCATCCCTGTGTTTGCCCAGTGTATTTCAATGGGGTGCAGGCGCTGGGGGAACCAATGACCATGATGAGTGTCACACCGGCCACCAGCTCTGCGATGAGTCATCTCCCCAGTGGAAGATGGTTCAAAACCCCAGTGGTGCTGGAGGCTCCTGCAATGGGGAGAGACTGCTGGATGCCTGTAAATGTCCCATGGGGAAGCTCACCATACCACAACAGCCTGCAACATCCTACAGACAGCTCCCAGATCAGGTCAGGAGGGGCTGAGCTTGATGTAAATGCTTGGTTGCCTTCACTCTATGACTGAGATGACTGCTTTAACACCATCCAAGAGGATAAGTAAAGGAAACAGCGTATTTGTGTGGACTCTATTCTTTCCTATAAAGGGTTTTAGAAGGCAAGATTTATTATTCTTCCAGATCCGTAATCCAAAATCTAGCTCTAAACTCTGCACACCACCACAAATGCTTTAAACTTGGCTCTGACCTCATGTCAGTCCTAAACTATTGTGGTTCACTCCTTTCCATGCTCTAAACAAAAAGAAACTACAACAGACCAAACAATTGTTTTGGGTTTTCAATCTTCTTAACTTTACCTCCTTGAAATCTGGCAAACTGCAGACAAAGCATGTAGAGGAAGCCCATAGAGGTGAAGCCATCCTAAGACCTGAACCCAAAAAACAGGTACGAGAATAGTCCCGGGCAGATTTCGCTGTTCTGGTCAATCTCATCCAGCTTTTTTAATAAGCTAATGTCTTGTTAAGTGCTTTGCTGAAATCATTGCCATGGGAATGGCCAACACCGATGAGGAAATCTGCTCCTGCATGCCTAGCCCTTGTGTTTGTGTAGAAAAGCTTGATAATGCGCACACAGGGTGGAAAACAGAGAGATATATATAGCCTCCCACATACCTTTCTAAATCTGGCACTTTTTTAGCCTCTTGAATCATGGGTGGGACAGATTCATGATTTGTGAAGTCAGGCTGCGAGCCCACCTCCACTTGCTGTGGAGGTAGGTCTCTCTCCAGGGCTCACTAAGCTTTAGATGTAATTTTCCAGTTGCAATACCTGGAGAATAAAAGCTCCAGCTATGCTGGAGCTGTCATCCTGCTGCCTGTGTAAGAGTCTTCAGCCAGGCTCCAGCAGGCTGGATCTGTGCCTCCCATGACCCTGGGGCTACTCTGGCTGTATATGGCCCATGGGCAGATGGCACCTCTGAAACAGGCACTGAGGAAAGCCTGACAAACAGGGAAACCCAGTCACCTTTCCCTGTTTCTGCTTTCAGCAGGTACAACAGTTGAAACAAGTCGTGATGTGCAAAGCCCACAGTATGGCCCCCTCGACACCAGCAGCTTTGGATTAGTACTTTGCTGGGGTATCACATCACCTGCCTCATACCAGTGGTGATTTAACAGCTCGCAGGTATTTCACACCCATACAAGCCACTCCCCTTTATGCACGACATTAAAAGGTACCACATGTAGATTAATTCTCAGCTGACAATTCTCCACAGCTCCAAGAGGAGGATGACCTGTTGAACTGGCTGTGACACTTCTTGGGTGAACTGCAAACTCAGATTACTCTGAATTTCCATTTTGTCTTTTTCAAAGCAGGAGCTCCAGGAAGCCCCGTTACATTTTCCCTAACCATGCCTAGAAAAGCAGGCCCTTTTCGCCCAGCTACCTGACGCAGAGCCAGACACCAAGCATGTTGCCACCACGAGGACAGCACACTTGGAGGAACGCTGCATAAATCCAAACCTGTTTGAAATTCAGACTCAAAAAAAAGTTACTGAGTTTTATTTTTTCCTCACATGCAAGGCAACACAAGCCTGTAAAAAACCTCATCAAAAAGTCTGAACTTTTCTGAGAAAACATTTCATGTGAAATTTCCAGAATCAAACATGTCGACTAGTTACTCCAGCAACAGTACAGTTTCAGCTACTTGATCCTGTTACATCTTTTTCTTTAGATCAGCATGACCTCTGCTGAAAAGCAAAATTACTGAAAAGAAAATTAGTTCTCTTTTACCTAAAGCCAGGAAATTATACATAGGCTATATTCAAGCTACCTCACATCGCTCTCCTTGACCACTTAAGCAGACTGAGCTTCTCTCTCCTTGAAAGGAAGGTTTGGCTTAGCAAAAATAATTTTTAAAGCATTTTCCTCAATTCTTAACTACATGTTCCCAACCAGATACCATGTCCAGTTGTGTGCCCTAACACTCACCTATTCCCACACCTCTCCTCTCCTGGGTAAGGCACTATCTGCAGAAGATGCCTCCTCCAGAGGGCTCCTACCATGGTGAAGCAGATGTGCCAACATGGCAGGGGGTTCCCACAGCCCAGCGCTGCTGGTTACCACAAGAGCTCTGCTCTGCCCCTTATCTCCCGTTATTTCCCAGAACACATCACCACACAAATCTCCTGAACCCTGGAAGCAAGGACTTGCTGCAGGAAAAGAAAGAACCTCCACCAACACTGAACAAAATTAAAGTAGAGCAGAAGAACAGCCGTAAATTGTGTCAACGTTTCTCAGCAGCTCTGGGATTTCCTCTCCCTTCTTCTATAGAAGGGAAAAAACAGTTCAGCCTCTTCTCTGCCTGGTAGCTCCTAGAGCCAGCCCACTCAAACAACCCACACATGGGGAAGAGCCAGCCCAACCTGGCAATTAAAGTTCAGCAAGGTGACACCACTCAACAAAAAACAACTGGGGAAAAAAAAAAAAAAGAGAAAGTAATGTTTTGCTTTTGCAAAAATAAAAGCGCAAAATAAAATGTGTACAACCCCTTTTCCTCCTCAACTCTTTTTAGGTAAGAAAACCAGACAATTCATCAAACAGCACAGGGAATAATCACAACCTTGTACCTCTCTGTAAAAAGTCTGTTCAGACACGACTGAGAATTTGACAACCCTCAGGGCTGATCTGTTCATACGAATGCCCAGGGAGCCTTCCATATCAAGCTGATTTTCTCTAATTTCTTCTCTTATTCTGTAATGAACAAAAATGATGGGAAGGTGGTTTTTCCTAGAATAAACTTGTTACACACAGAAAAAAACAGAAGTAGTCCTCATGACCTTGCCACTTCCAGCAAGAGAGAAGAGTTTTCACACCTAAAGTATGCAATTTAACTCACTCTCACATTTTCAGAGGTGATGGGCCACTGAAGCTGTGGGAACAGAGGAGGACCTGCCCTGTCCTTGTGTTCAAACACAGAAACAACAGCATGGGAGGGATACTGTGTATGAAGGCTTTCGTTCAGGACATTTTCCTGAACAAAGAATGCACTTAAGCATGTGTTTTGCTTTCATGCTCCAAAGTCAATGGGACTCAAGTCCATGATTGAAGCTGACTGAAGTGCAACTTCAGCCCATGCTAAAATACCTTTCAGTTGGTGTCTGATGCAATCGACTTGCGGGGCATCCAAGATAAAGAGAGTGCCGTTTCCAAGAGTGTAAAAGGAAATTGGAGCATTTTTAGGGCATCACACTCAAATACCTTTTACTGAACAATGCAGCTTTTTTAAAATTAATAGCTGGAATATTTCTTTTTGCCCACAAAGGCCACAGGGAAGTCTGCATTAAAATCTCTGCAGACTATTTCACATAGTTAATGTTACTGCAAAAAATTCTCAACTCAGTTTAGGAATAAACTCGACTCATCTGGTTGCAGAGGAGGAGGCTGAAAAGACAACAGCAGCTACAAAACAACAGATCTTTTTCTAACCTGTTTGAAGAGATTGGCACAGATTTTTCCCAAAGCTGAGGCTAGGACAAGGGCTTTCAGAGCTGCCTCTTCTCCAGTGAGGGGTATCTCCAAGAACACTCTGATCCCACACAGCACAGAAAAAAACTGAGCTCCTGTTTAGACTCATAACTTCAGAGAGAAAAGATCTGCAGCCCATTTGTCTTTAAGCAGTGGGGAGATATAAATGAAATACCAGTGTAGGATCCTAAATATCTCCCTTGGGACCCCAATCCAGCAGAACTGGGGAGCATCTCTGCATTGCCTTCAGTAAGCTCTCAATTTTAAGCAACTTCTACTTCGTTTGATTTGACTCTTCATCTTGTCACCCCAGGCAGTGCACAAGACACTTCCCTTCTCCACTGAAAATCCCAGCTTGCATACAGAAAAGAGAGTGAAGGATGTCTTTGCTACAGGTTTTTTGAGCAAAATCTTTACCAAATGGTTCTTTCAGGTGGTGTTTTTTGAACCAGCATGACCAAAGGTGGGTGTCCAGCTCTTAGAGCAGTCACTGAAAGCCTCTGAGATAACCAGGTTAATGTATTTCCCAATAAAAGGCAACCCCATCGACAGCTGTTACACTTCCAACGTGCACAGAGTACCATAGGAGCGTATGGTGGTGCACAAGACCACTCAGGACATATGTGGCCACATTCTATAAATGCTTCTCACCCCCATCTCTACTACCCATGCAGATGGTGTAGGACCCAGCTGCACCAGGAGCAGACTCTGCCCACAGGAGACTTCCAGGGAAAGCTCCCGTGAGGCCAGCATGGAAGGACAGAAGAGGAAAATCCTCAAGTGAGGGACATGTGATGAGCTGCCCCATTTTGCCCTAGAGGAAAGGGAGCCCTTGGGCCTTGGAGGACAAGATTACACTTCTAGGAGACCAACATGGAGAGGCAATCGTTAGAGATAGCCACTGGTGCATCCCCGTTGCAGTGACCTGACTATGAAGAACAGCTCAGAGGATCCAACACTGAAGCACCAAGATGGTTGCCCAACCCAGGCCCCATCCCTCCTTCCACGTACCTTCTGCAGCTTGTCTGCCTTCTCATAGTAGCCCTCCAGCTCCTGCCGCAGCACGTGGTTCTCCTCGGACAGCATCTCCACCATCTGCTGGGCACGCTCCACAATGGCGAAGGCGTCGGGCGTCAGCTGCTGGCCCAGTGGCATTGGCGGCTGGGCAGCAGCGGGGGCTGGCAGGGGTGGTAGGGCAGCAGGGAGCAGAGGGCCAGCGGCAGTGGTGGCCTGCGAGGACATGGGGCTGTGCTGCTGGGCCGGCGGCGGCGGGAAGGGCGGCTGGCATTGTCGGCTGCGGGGAAGCACACGGGAGGAGGCGTTAAGAGCCGCGCGCCTTCGAAATGCGTGCAGGAGCTTTTGCTTAATGACTGCAGGGTTTATTAATAGGGTTACAACTGTACGGTCACAATTCCAGCCCTTAGTCACTACTAAATACCAACAATCACAGCAGGGACAGGGTAAATTGTCTCCTCGCCTGCTCTTGACAGTGATGTATACATCTGGCGTGAATGGATAAAGGAAGCATTGACTCAAAACCGGCATCCTTGCCTAGGTGTGCAGCTAATATTTCAGCAGCCAGCCAGCCTCTCTCTGCCCCCCCACCCCTCCTTGCCACAAACCCCACCGCTGAGAACCATGAGCCAGCAGGCTTGAAGGAAACACAAGGGATGCATTACTCACCCTTCGAACACCGCTCCCTGCCTGGAGCGAGAGAGGCTGATGGGCTGAATTGGGAGGCGAAAGGAAGTGATGTGAGCGAAGCAGCGTCCCCGAGCGGCTTCAGCAAGCGGCAGAGGGAAGGGCTGCTGCGGAGCTGCTGGAGGCACAGCCCCGGTCAATCATTGCGAGCCATGAAGCCCATCTTCCAGCGAGAGACCTCATTGTGTCACTCCCCGGCTTACGGCATCCATCACCCACCAGGCTCGTATCAGGGAAGGATAAGAAGCGAGCTGGCGAGGGACCTGCCTGTGGGCAGGTCTTTAATCCACCCGAGTAACAACTTGCAATGGCTGGAGGATAACCCAGGAGGTTGTCAGCAGCGAGGGCAACCCTGTGGCTGGTGGCCAAGCAGGACCAGAGCTCCTCACTTCTATCCTGCATTTCAGCTCTGTGAGCTTGACAACTGAGACTGCCCCTGTTTCAAAAGGGGGAAATTCAGGCAGGGAGCAGCTCAAAGCCGGTCTGCACCAGACCCATCTCCATCCCTCCATCCACCACAGAGGCAGCCTCAGAGCCTTCGCCAGGGTGGGCGGCCCCACGCAGAGTCTCACTGTGCAAGACTGAGCCACTCCTCAGCCCAGATGCCGAAGTTGTGAAGTTTATACACCAAGTTTGTCTAAGAGCCTCAACCCAGACCATGCAGTACATCTGTGTCAGAGCTCAGTCTGGCTGGAAAATAAGCTGGCTGCTGGACCCCACCTGAAATCTGCAATCAGGCACCTTCTGAAAGTTGTATTTTAGCTTAACCACCAGCTATTATGCTTGCTGTAGCCATAGTTGCCTTTTTTTCTACAGCTTACACAGGGCAGGAAGCCTAAAGAACAGATATATTTACACCATTTGGCCTTAAAGATCCATGAATGTTATTTTTCAGGCAGACTATTTTGTGTTATATAAATACATAATAAATATAATCCCCATTGCCTTCTGAACCTACACAGCTTTTCAAAGCAGGGTTTTCAAAAGCTCTCATTATTGGCCTAACTCTGCTGATAATAACCCACCACTGCCTTCAAATGCAGTAGAACAAGATGAAAAGTGAATGTCATTTTAACGTCCTGCACTAAAAGTGAGCAGTACTGCTTTAATAAGCTTGTCCCCACCAAGCCACACGACGGCAAAGAAAGCCACTAACTCAGTCACATCTTCTGCTCAAATGAGGGGAAAGCAAACGGGGCTCTGCAGACCCCCAGACACAGCACACACAGCCCCACGTTCCCATCCTAGCTCTCACACTTTGCCCAATGCACCCACCGTGGCACAGAAAGGTGTTGAAATGGAGAGAAGACCAGCAATGAGCCCATTCCCAAATGCAATCATGATGCTAACCTGTCTGGCAGCACAGACCCTGGTCCAGGCTCAGCATCCTCAGGAGGATGCCATGGGCAGGAACATCTTTGTCTAGATCAGGTTACTCAAAAATCCACTCAACCTGACACTGAACACTTCCCATGATTGGGCATCCAGAATTCCTCTGGGCATTCTGCTGCAATGTTTCACCACTCTCAAACCCCAACTCTTTTAGCTTTTCTTTATAGGAGAGCAGAAGGGTAGAATCACCTCCCTCACTCTGCTTGGCCTTTTGGGCTGCAAGCGCACATTGCCGGCTCAAGTCCAATTTTTTTGTCCACCAGTATCACCAAGTCTTTCTTTGCAGGGCTGCTCTCAAACATTTCATCTCTCTGTGTGTACTGGGGACTGCCCTAACACAGATGCAGGACTTTGCATTTGGCCTTGTTGAACTTCATGAGGTTTGTATGGCCCCATCTCTCAAACCTGTCAAGGTCCCTCTGCATGGCATCCCTTCCCTCTATCAAATCAATTCCACCTCTCAGCTTGGCGTGGTCTGCAAACTTGCTGATGCTGCACTCAATCCCACTGCCTACATGGAGATTTTAAATAGCATTGGTCCCAGTATGGACCCTTGAGGGATACCACTCATTACTGGTTTCCACATGGACATTGAGCCATCGATGGTAACTTTTTGGATGCAGCCATCCAGCCAGTTCCTTATCCATCTAACAATCAAACCCTGTCTCTTCAATTTAGAGCTAAGAACATTGTGGGGGACCATATCAAAGGCCTTAGAGAGATCTACAGAGATGACAGCAATAGCTCTTCCTTTGTCCACCGATGAAATCACTCCATTGTAGACCACTAGATTAGTGAGGCATGATTTGCCTTTGGTGGAGCCATGTTGTCTGTCTCTAATAATTTCCCTGTCTTCCATATGTTTTCACATACCTTCCAGGAGGATCTGTTCCATGATCTTACTGTTTCTTGAGAAATACTGCAAAGTTTTATCTGCCATCACTGGTGAGAACTCTGTCCACACTGGCCCTGCTCACTCGTCTCATGGTGTAGCACACACCACGGAGGCATTGCAACCGCACAGAGAAGCCAGAGAAAGGAAACTGCAGCAGTTTTGCTGCCTAAAAACACCTCTCATCAAATGCCACGTCAGCTGGAGCTGCAAACCATCCCACCCAACCAGAGGAGAGGATGCTACCACAGCTCTTTCTCCTGTACTGACTGCAGTGATTTGCAGCAGTGCTCAACACTGCCTTAGCAGGAAAGAGGGGCATCACAGCAGGGGGTGTATCTTTTTAATTTGGGGTGTTAGGCTGCCTTGCTCTCTTGCATCTCTCATCAGACGTATGGTCAGAAAAGAAAACAGCATATATCCTCACCCTCAAGCTGACTTTCTGGCGAGTGTATCTGCACCATGGCCTTTGGACAGTGGTCAGCAAACCCCAGGGCTGCAAAAGGAAGAACATCATGACTTTCCCTGAAACTCCCTCAAAGCGGTGGGGCACCAAGGTGGACCCAGAGCTCCCAGACACTGGCACTGGGTTAAGATGCTGCTCGCTGCTCATCTGCCTTTGGAGTTTACTGACTCTCCAGCCTCACCACTTCTGCCTGCTGCTGGAACCTCACATCAGGATGCCCTGGGGGGCGGGGTCACACTGACCTGGGGAGCTCATTTTACCTTCCTGAGACCAAAACCACACCTCCTAGCAGTGCCTGGCAATCCAAGGCCATGCAAGCCATGAGCCCAGCCAGCCAAATGCCAAGCTCTCTGGTCTCAGGAAGGTAAATCACATGGGCACAGCTCTCACACCATCCTCACAGCTCCCCTTTCCTTCTGGTGCCCCAGCCTGTAGAACTCAGCAAGGGACCCCACGCCCATCATAGGACTGGAATATTTTTTTGCTGGAAAATCTGAACAATAAGGAACATCGCAAGCAAGGGGTGTCACTGGCGATGCAGAAGTGTGTACAAACACAGGCAAGCACACAGTAGCGTTACTCGCAGCCAGCCTGCACTTGCATGTTTCACCACAGCAATTAATTCGACTTAGTACGAGTTTGTTAAGTCTTTACCTAAATAAAGGCCATAGATGATTTTATGCAAGTAAAAGCCCAGCTGCTTGGACAGCTATGGCACCTCAAAGACACAAAGTTGCTACAGGTACAGATTTTCTCACTTCTTTATGGGAATAGCTTAGGGCAATATAATTAAATTGATGTCTGAATCTAAGTCAGTGGAGATACAGCAATTTTCCTTTTTCATAATGAAGTACTACAGCCTTTGGTCAGAGATATACCCTTCAAACGCTTGCAGGAACTTCTGACACTGTACTTTTGGGAAATCTCAACCTCCTATCAATTTAACCTTTTCCCATGCACTTTGGTGTGTCCAGCTTTACACTACAGAGGGAGGAGCGATCCTCAGGTTCTCCATTTTCTCTAACTACAAACCACTTGTTGAGCTACTCAAGATTTACACCCTATAGCAGCTGCCAGGCACCAGAGTCACAATTGCCAGGGCCACAGGCAAGTTCTCCAGTGCTTTTCAGCTTGGAAACTAAACTGGCAAAACTGATGTCATATCTCTTGGAGCACATCTGTTCCACATAATGAACACGCTTCTGACTTTCCTTTTACTTGCTTAATCCGTCCCAATTTAATTCTGACTAAGCCTACTGCAAAATCTCCAAATGTATATGCAATAAAACAAACACAGCGATTCATCCTAACAAATCAACATTTGTAGAAATAGGAGAGTTATAATATCAGCTTAGTTCATATCCAACCTCTCACCTAAAGCTGCAAAGAAATGAAGCAATCAGGATTACCCTGAGCTCCTTCGGACTTAGTAAAGAATGACATTCTCAAAATGCTTCTACTGTATTTCAAATGTTGATCTTACTCTGCATTAAAGTCGGTTAAGATCTTCCAGCCAAACACGTTTTCATCACAAAATGTCCTTTTTAAAAGCATGAAACTTGAACATTATGAGGTTTGGATATCTGTGCAATATTTCAGCTACACTTCTAATGAAAACATTTTTTTTAACATTATTGACTCCTATATATTTATGCAGTGCAAAATAGAAGAAAAAAAGAAAAAACTAACGAAACCAGGTTTTAGAACTGCGAGTCCCACGCAGACAGTGAGCCCTTCAAGGGCTACCATGCCAGGGTCACCAGACTGCCCTCTCTCTTTTAGGTGATGTATAGCTTACAATAGATATAATAGTTTGCTATATATAGCTTGCAATACAGTGGCTCAGCAAAATGGTCCACTTTCATGAGAAATCCCTCAGAATACAACAAGGCCACCCAAGGTCCCAGATTTAGGCATGGTCTTAATACATCTCTTCTACTGGAATGCCTGGGAGCAAGAATGACCAACCCAGAAGAATCTGGGGGGGAATTCGTAGCTATATGTAGGAATGGAAAACCCTGAGGGGACAATTAATGATAAAATCCACTTTCTGTTGACCACCAGGAAAGTATAAATTCAAAAGAGCTGTTGCTTGATAAAGCAGGGCAGCATTAAGTAGTAATGAAATGAAAATGCTTGTAAATGTTCTGGAACGTTCACCACTGCTCTGCTACAGGCACAAACAATGCAGCTCTCCTCTACATAAGGGATAAAAAGTGGCCAGTGGAGGAAGGATTTTATTTCTAACACGCTGTGGCATTTACATTCATAATTAAAATACCCTCCTCTAACATATTTAGCTCATCTTTCTCTGAATGCTTTGCCTTTCTTTTCCTCTAGGACAGACTGGGTCTACTTGATCTCTCAACGACTCTCCCAAGGGACTTAGTCTTGCAAATTCACACACACATCTACTACGGATGTTATAGTTGAGTCAGCAAAGAGAAAGAGGCATTTCCAGGGTACAGATCTTTGAAGCTGCCTTAGGCTTTTACCTTAAAATGAGAGTAAAAAGTCAATGAAAGGTGCTTATTTCTACCCATTGACTGGGAGACTTGAGTCTGCATACTCAGACCCAGGTGTCTACTAGACTTCAACTACAATTTCTGCAGTCATGAAGCAGATTCCAAATGCTGTTCTTTGTAGATCATAGAATCACAGATTTGTCTAGGTTGGAAGGGTCCTTTAAGACTCTTCATCTAGCCTAACCATCAACCTGACTGATAAAAACCATCACCAAACCATGTCACTAAGTACTATGTCAGCCTGTCTTTTAAATACCTCCAGGAATGGTGCCTCTACCACTTTCCCGGGTATAGAGAGATAACATCAGTGTTGTCACTGTGTAGTAAAAAGACACTGTGTAGTAAAAAGACAGGATCCCAGAGAAGTCAGTAAGCCCAGTCTGCTGGTCATGGTGCAAGGAGGCAGTTATACACCCATTATTAAATGCTGATAGAGCTAGGAATGGGAGAAGATTTTTCCATAGACAAGACATAGCTTTTGTGGTATCCACTGGCTTACAGAATCACCAACAGTCACAACGCAAAGGTTAATTTCAAAGCCATTTTGCAGACTTGGACTCACAACTCCAGAATTCACTATTTTGTCAGTGTGCTGGTAAGACCTGGCCTGACTTCTTTGGGAAATGGTTACATTAAGATCTGCAGGGCAAAATTACCATCTGAAAAGACACACACCCTATTAAATGTATCCTCCATAGTTAAGAGAAGGCAGGATATTGTATTTCTTCACAGGGATCCACACTCAAATACATACTCTTTCTAAAGCCCAGCTGACTTTCAGCAAAGGAAAAGGTGTCTTCCACAACCCCTGCACTCCTGGAGGAGCCAACCCAGATAATAACACAGAGGGTAAAGAGAAACGACGTGGGCACCACCCAAACTGTGGGAACGGCTTAATCTCATTTCTTTTAAAGAAAGGCAGATTAGACCAGAAGGAGAGGACACAAAACTCTTCTGCAGGGCTGCCAGCATCCACGTCAGCTGGAAGCGCAGCCTTCGACCCACGCTCATGCTTGGGCTATCCTTGCAGAGAAATGCCAGCAGAAGTCAGCTTAGGCGTGACATCCCATGGATTGACCACACTGCCAGCACGCCTGCCTTCCTGGAGTGTCTGGGGGAGGAGAAGGAGCTCCTTGTAGTCCCCTCAGCAGCCACAGACATGTGGTTGAATGAGTAAATATCAACAGGTTGTCTGAAAACAGCAGTAATGTGTGTATGGGGGGTTAATATACAAATAATCGGAGAAGCCACAGACTATTCCGGCAGTTAAATATAGGCTTCTGCATCCAGGCAGGATGGAAATTTATGAGGCACTAAAAAAAAAGGGGGTATCTTTAAAAACAGCCCAGATTTATTCTTTGGTTGCAAGACACCTTTTAAAATGCATGGAGTAAATCAGAATTAGAAGGCGCCTTCATGACTCACTTCTGCACACAGCCACGACTGAAGCCCCCTCACCAGGCAGCGTTGTTTCCAGTTCAAGGCTTCATTTGCATTA
Organism: Thinocorus orbignyianus; assembly: GCA_013400375.1. Lineage (NCBI taxonomy): Eukaryota > Metazoa > Chordata > Aves > Ciconiiformes > Thinocoridae > Thinocorus > Thinocorus orbignyianus. The sequence continues at coordinate 903,226 of VXBW01006960.1, forward strand.
TACACAGTGTGGAGAAAGAAATCATTCTGGATAAAAGACTCTGGGATCTGACAAGGGCCACTGGGAGCAATGAAGAGGATTCATTGCACTGAGTGATCTGGATCACTGCTTAAGCAGGGCACAGAGACACAATATGGACTTGACCAGGTCCAATTCATCCCCCCAGGAATAAATACAGCAAGCTGCAGAAAAAGGGTGGGAAATCCTATCCTGGGCTGCGACTACCCTCACACGCCTGAGCGGATAACAAGCTGGATGGGGGGGCTCCCAGGGTGCCACTGTCTGAAACGGCAAGTGTTAATGAGCTACGTAAATGAGGAACATTGAGTCACATTGCAGAGGTGATATTATATCTGATTAGCCTCTGGTTCAGCTGGTACCACAACGGTGTCCAGGTTGGCTTTCCATGGTGAAAAAGAGTTTCTGGCAACAGAGAAATAATTACAGGGTTCCAAGTTCCATCTGTTTAAGTCATTACAGAACTGATAGCACAGGGATCCTCGGTGTATCTGATAAAGATATTGCAAAATCCCAATTGGTAACTAGAAAATACAGGCTAAAACTAAGATGCAGATCTGTGCCAGAGATGGCAATTAGCTAGTGGAACAAGTCTGTAAAGGCCGTGATGGGTTCTCCAGACGGAGAGTGTTATAATCACCAGGGCTGAACATTTCGCAAACTGGAATTAATTCACAGTGTCATGCAAAAGACGGAATTTAATTATCTCAAAGCCCTTTTACCTGACAAGCTGTGATTCTCTCAACACACACCTAAGGAAAGTTAGCAAAGACACCATTCAGGAATAGCTGCACATCTAGGAAAGGAAAGGAAAGGAATGGAAAGGTTTTCTAAAGATTATTACACTTGGCCAACTTAAAGCATTCACAAGGTCTGAGTCAGGGCCTCAGGCATCACAAAACTGGCTTAAAAATACTGATATTTTAAAACAGGAAAAAATACTGGTTCCTTTTTATTTGCCTTCTGGGCTTTTTTGCCTTTTAAGCTTCAGAGTTCAAGCTCAGCTCTGCAGTCATGATGTCCAGAAAGCTGAGGCCACTAAGTCTAATTTAAAATTAAAATAATTATTTATAAATGTTGAGATAACCACATCAAATGACTCTAGGTAATCTTCAGGATAATATCAAATATGTTGAGATTTACAGTAAAGTTGTGAGATTTCACCATGGTGATTATAAAGGCAATGCTCCCTTTAAAATCAGCCATGTGCCTTAAAAAAAACCCAAAAAAACATAAAACCAAACCAAAAAAGCAAGTTAAGAAGCAGCTGCAGCTATCCCACCTCCTTCAACAGCTCCCTGCCAACATTCATGGGTTTCCAGCCACATTTCCATCATCACACACAGACTGGGGAGGAATAGGGGATCGGTGACCCTACAGGTCTTTTCCATCCATGGTATCTGTGGGCGCTTCTCTCTTTCTGGAAGACAGAAGCCTTTTGCACACTCTCTGTGTGGAGGATATCAGGATGGATGGGCTGGGGAACAGACACTGGCCAGAGAAAAGGCGATGCCAGAGTATATGAGATTCCCATCTGACCACAGGCAAAGCTCTGTTTCCATTAGCTTCTTTCCCAGGCCCTCCCAATGAGATGAAAGCTGGAATTTCTCACCTCCCTTGCTCCTCTAACAGAAAAAAAAAATAGCCTCTTCAAACTACTCTCCCATTAACCTTAGGAATCCAGGCAGTCCCCCACCTTGACGTCCTCTGTCCCAGTCAGCCGTGAGCCTCCCCGGCACCCAGCTAGCGAGGGAAAGCAGTGTTAATTGTGTTCATTACCACTTTCCATACAGCCAGTAGGAACACGTAGATAAAAAACATCCCCCAAAATCCAGGCACCATGTGAAAGGACCTAGAAGGGACCTGAAAATCCCTATCTGCTGCAGCACCCAGGCCCAGGAGAACAGACTGTGGATATTGAATCTTTCCAAGAGTGATAGAAAACCTCAAACCAGCTCCTTTTCTATGGGGATGAATCTGCTCGGTGCCAGAGATGTTTGTTAGCACCACGAGTGGCTGTGGGAGAGCATGGCCCCAGCTCAACCCCATTGCCCTCGAGTTTGTATAGCTGTTTCTTAGCATAAACAGAGATTTTTGCTGAGCTCTTAAAAATATCATGTTGGTCCAAAAAAAACCCGCGCAAACTTCACAGTGGTAGGATGGTAATCAAAACACACGTGTAGCTGGAGGAAGGCCAGGGGAGCTCAGCACAGGCCCTCTGCTTGTCCCAAATGCCTTGCAACATCCACCAAAGGGATGCTCTGAGTTCCTCCCTGACTTGACATGAAACTCATCACTTCTGCAAACACCACAAGGCAGAGCGTTTGCTCCCTCATTTCACACCTTACAAATTTCAGAACGGAAGAGCTGGATCAGCTGTGCCACCTTTTCTCCCTGCCTGTACTGCGGCAAAATAAGTGCTCACAACTTAAATTGATGCCGAAAGAACTTTTGGGGATTTTGAGGCCAGAAAAGACCTAATGAGGCAGCTTGCAACACGAAAGCCAACTGCACTCACACCAGACAACTCCAGCCTTCCAAACCCAGCAAAATCCTGTCCTGGAGGCCAAAATGACAGGGATGAGACAGAGGAACCCTTGTGTTTAGGTACAGCAAGAAAAGGAAAGCCCCCAACACAAGGCAGCCATCCTGCCTGGGCACTGGTGGGGACCCACACCACTTTCAGGGATCAGCTCACAGCGAGCAAATGCTTGGGATTATTTTTAATGCGCTTGGAATAAACCCGTGCTCGTGGGGAGGCCTGGCACAAGGGGCCCAGCACCCTGCAAGTCCCACGTGAGCCCTGTTGGGAAGATTTAAGTAGGGCACAAGTGGCATATACGCTTTGTACAGCCCTCTCAGAGATGGGGGTGCGATGTCCCTGCTGCCTGCCAGCAGCTCACAGAGGCCATGTCTACCCGAGGCCCCAGCCCCACAGAACATGGCTCCTCCATGGAGGTCAGGACCAGGCCCCTCAAGCAGACCCACCTCCCCTTGACAGCCATTACCTGCTGACCCCATACTCTGGGGGTGGCTGGTAGCGGACGAGGGCCACCTCCGCCCGGTTGGGCTGGGGGCCGGTGGCATAGGAGGCCTTGAGGACATCTTGCGCTGGCTGCTCACCATAGAAGAGCCCGTGCTCCTGCGCCTTGCTGCCGGGGGCCACCGCCTTGCCCTTGTAGGGGTACTCGGGTGGTGGGCCCCGCGGGTCTGCGGCCTTGCTGGGGGCTGCCTTGAAGCCCTTCCCACCCCCTGGGGCTGGGGGGTGCTGCTTGGCCCCGTTCCTCTCCAGGGAGAGCTGCATGATCCTCTCGCTCAGCGAGCGGACGTGGCCTTGCTTCAGCTCCTTCAGCGCCTCGTCCTTATGCGCCTGCCCACTGTTGGCCCGGTTCACCGTCGGCCTCCCCTCCGTCCTGGACTTGGGGCCGGACCCGCCATAAAACCCCTGCGTGGCGGCGGCAGTGGCTGGTGGCTGCTGGCCCCGGAAAAACTGAGACTGGGCCTTGGCCTCCTCGTAGCTGGGGAGCTCCTCGGCGCCGTGCGGGGGCTGCGGGGCCCGGGGCTGCTTCTCCATGGCAGCACCGTCCCCCTGGTGCTCCTGCCCCTGCGGTTCCTGCCGCCCCGACGGCTGGACCATTGGCGGCTCTTCGGGAGCGAGGTTTTCTGCGGAAGAGAGAGTGCTGGCAGTGCTGTTGGAGGGGCCGGCGCTGCCCGTCGCCTGGTGCTGTATGGCCAGCAGGTTCATGTTCTCGCTGGGGTTGCCATACCTCAGCCGCTCCTGGATCAGGCGCTGCAGGACGGTGCCGGCTGCCACCTCCTCCGCCCCTCGCATCTCCGCCTCTGGCACCCGGCGAAAGCTGGGTGGGCGCAGGGTGCAGAGGGCCTCCTCAGCTGGGCAGGGAGAGAGAGAGGTGGCCATTAGCTCTGCTGCCCAGAATGTCTGATCCTAAACCTCTTTCTCCCCTCCTGCACCCTGTGGCTGTCATTCCGGGACAGTGCCCTGCCAGTGTCCCCCTGGCACTGGGGAGAGGAGACATGGCTGGAAGTGGCCAGAGGAGGCAGGGCACTGCTCCTTGCTCATTCCCCTGCTCCAGATTATCCCTAATTCCATTTGCAGTCACTCCTGAAAACGCATTCCCATCCCTTCCCTCCATAATACTCCATGAGCCCCATACCCACAGGTCTGAACCCCCTCCTAAGTCAATGGATGGATGGGATGGGATCATAGAATCATAGAATGGTTAGAGTTGGAAGGGACCTTAAAGATCATCCAGTTCCAAGACCCCTGCCATGGGCAGGGACATCTCCCACTAGAGCAGGTTGCTCAAAGCCCCATCCAGCCTGGCCTTGAACACTTCCAGGGATGGGGCATCCCGAACTTCCCTGGGCAACTTGTTCCAGTGCCTCACCACCCTCACAGGAAAGAATAGAATAGAATAGAATAGAATAGAATAGAATAGAATAGAATAGAATAGAATAGAATAGAATAGAATAATTTTAGTTGGAAGGGACATACAAGATCTTCCAATCCAATTGCTGACCACCTCAGGGCTGAACAAAAGTTAAAGCATGTTATTAAGGGCATTGTCCAAATGCTTCCTAAACACCGACAGGCTTTGGATATTGACCACCCCTCTGTTCTATTGTTTGACTTCCCCCTTGGAGATGCCTTGCACAGCTTGCAGAGGCAGCCGGCATGGCAATGCTGAACAAGATGCTGCGTTTTTGATGGCCAAAGTCAGATGAGTCAAATCCCCTCCCAAGTGTGCTGCCTGCCACAACAAAATAAAATGCAGAACGTATCACAGAAAAACTGTGAAATGACACTGAAAATAAGTGTGTCCTAAAAGCATAATTTGTGCTCTGGCATCTTTCCCCAGATCTGCAACTTCCCTTCTGGCCAATAAAGCTATTTCTAAGAGAGTCAATACTAACTGTTGTAATTCTGCTGGGTGAGTACATCCTTGTAACGCCTTCTTAGGCATTACAGTCACAGATGTAATGCCAGCATTTAAAAAAGTGAACACATGGATCAACTACACAACCCTAACACAGAATACTGAAGTCTTTCAGAGGCAATGGTACCATTTTTGCACCATACAGGCAGTGGATCTTGCCCAGTGCCAAGCATCTCATGGCCTATAACCACAGCCAGGAGGGTAGGATCCCACCCTCCTGGAGCCCTCCTCCAACACCGATCCCAGAGAAGCAGTGTAAGACATCTGCCTGAACAGTGTCCAAGCCTGGAAGGGTGCTCCTGAAAGACCCTCGTGTGGATAAAAGTGAGAATAAGCCTGCAGCTCTGGGCAGAGTCCTCCCATGTCCCCAGGCAAGAAGGAGGTGCTGCTTTCAGTTAATTTTTTTGAGGTCATTGTTGGCAACTTTCTCTATCCTGCTGTTTCCAATTCTCAGAGGAGTTCATCAGACATACTTAACATTTGGTTTTTGGCATTTGAAAGTAGCTAAAAAGCAAACTTTCTCTTGAGGTCTGGTATTTCCCTGAGGTTTCATCAGTTACTGCACATGCTGTGGGATAACTTATATATGACCCAGAGGAAGAAAAGCCTTTGCCTCTTGACTATGAGAATAGGTCATCTCCACTAACATTTTTGCAGCAAAGCCTGAAAGATGATTGTGGGGCTCCAGGGGAAGAGAAGATTCCCAGGCTATTTCACTCCATGCCTGCTCTGCAAAATACACTTCTGCTTCCCCTGAGACAACGTTATCTGCCTGCCAGCCTGACTTGTTGGCATCGCAGCCTGGCCACCAGCTTCCACAAGGTGTGTCAGCTCCCTTGGCTGGTGCTTAAAGCCAAGATGCACAGACACACACAGCTCCATCTACCTCTCTGCACAGCAGCCACGTGTCCATCTACTTGATAAACCCCTGCAGCTCTTACTGCTTTATTTCTGTTCTCGCAGTGCACAGAAGCCTCATCATACTGGATGGTTTTGCAGACATGAAATAAAAGTCTCTCTTAATATATCAGAAAGCTCTCCCTAACGTATCAGAGAGCTGACAGTCCAGGTAGCTAGACTACACCTGAAATAAGCCTGATGAAAATGGTAAAAGCCAACTCAACGTGGTCAAAGCAGCTCTTTATCATATACCAAAAGGATTTTCACCCCTGCACTAGCCATCTGTTACCATCCTCATATTTGGGAGATGCACTTTAGCTGCCTATTTTTGAGGTCCAAAAGGACTGACCACAGGGCACCTTCAGTCCTGCTCCACCAGCAAAATAGCTCTGGATCTCAGTCCAGCTGTGCAGTGAAGAGCAACCGTGCCCTGAAGGACAAACAGAAATGTTGCCTCCTCCACAAGCATAAGTGACAAACGATGGTGGGTAATAACACTCAATTCAAAGGCAACTCCCTTTTGGCTCTACAGAGGATGAGGAGCTGACCTTCAACTCTGTAAATACTATTTGTAAATGGTCTAAACTGCTCAATTTATGCTTTGGGAAAAACCTGGAAGTAAATGTGGTGAGTTCATATGGAAGTGTGGCCACCCACTTACCAGCTTTTTCTTTGGCACTAATCGCTTCAGCTGTTAGCGGAGGAACTTCATGCCTGCCAGCAAACAACTGGTGATCCTGGTACAGAAAGCCAGCATCTTCCAGTACCTGTACTGGGCTGGTAGGCTTGTAACAAACAGATGTGGAGCCTGCAAGAAAGAAGAATGGGATGTCAGTAAATAAAACATGTGAATGACAAAATATAAAGCCATGACTTATGACAGAAGTCCAAGAACTGTTTCTCAAGCATGGCTAGGGGTCTGAGAAGTCCTGTCAAGGTCCCTGAGCAAATCACCTCTTCTCTCCTCACCACCCAAATAATGCGTTCGCTCTGAGGAACAAGAGGCAGCCATCAAGTCATCTTCCATACACCAACCCAGCCTGGCCTTCAAGGTCCCTGGTCAACATACAAAGCAAGGCTGGCACAGCTCACCTTGTAAGAGCTGACAGTGACAAGCTCACAAATCAAGGCACAGGCCTGGTACATGGAACCAACAGAGCCAGAGCAAACCTGAAAGAGGGAGTGGGTGAAAAGGAGGATAGGTGAGGAACCAGCCACATATTCTATAGGGCTAAAGTCTGGGAAAGGCTTTGCCACAAAATCCGTTCAGGAATAATAGTTCAGCAATACAGAAAACTGCTGAGATATAAAATACAGCCAACGCTATCAAGGGAGAGAGTTTATAAATCACTTTGTCCAGATGTTCTTAATATGGTAAGCAGAGGATGTAGTTGAAGGGCCATGGGAATGTGTCCGACAGACTGACTGCACAGGAGCTGCACGCCTGAACTCCAGCATCCCACAGACATCGAGGGCTGGATGAGTCCCCCAGCCCTTTTCACAGCCAGTGAGCAGGAACAAGCTCACCTGGCAAGAACAAGGCTCATCCCAGACCTGCTCTCAGGGGTGCCTTTCTCCAGCAGCGCTTGTTTTAACAAGCTCATACAAAATGCATCACTGCAGTGTTAAGACAGGAATGACATTGGCTTGACCCCACAATTCAAGAAATACACAGACAGACTGGAGAGGGTCCAAACGAGGTCCACGAAGATGATCAAAGGACTGTAGCTACACAGAGAAGACAAGGGGCAATGGGTACAAGTCACACTGAGACAGGTTTTATCTTGACGTAAGTAAGAATTTTTTTACAGTGAGAACAATCACTCACTGGAACAACCTCCTCAGTGACATGGTAGAGTCCCCATCACCGGAGGTTTTCCAAATGTGACTGGAGAAGGTGCTAGATTATCTCATCTAGGCTCCCCTTCCCACAAACAGCTGGAACAGACAACCTTTTGAGGTCCCTTCCAGCCTGGGGTGTTCTATGATTTCCCACTCCCTACTTATTTTTCTGAGCAGTACCCCATTTTTGTAAAGAGAAGGCTCTTGCCTGAGCAGGAGGTAGAGGGCTGAAAGTAGCACCAGTGAGGTGTCCACCCATCCCATCAGAGCATCTATCTGTCCTAGCAGGGCAGGAAGCCCATAAGCACAGGGACCATAAGCACCATGCTCTGCAGGGAAAACCATCAGACGTGGATAACCTGGATTTATTAAACCTGACCTGGTTTGCGCTCAGCCAACTGTGTGCTCACTGGCATGTATCACACGGGGAGGTTGCTTTGCTCTCCTCCTTGCGTACAGGTCGTCACTAACCCCATGCCCCTGTGTGGAGCAGGGCAGCAGGGGGACAGCAGGGGGCAGGACCCAGCCCATCTTTTCTACGGGCACGAAGATACTATTTTCTTCTGTGCCCAGAGGAGAGGAAATAGGCATTTCTGCAAAATGTTAATGAATTCATCATTTTACGATTCATATTATGCATGAATGTGTATGGCAGTCTTCTATATTTAGAGAGCAAGAGATAAAGATTGCTCGCTTGAGTAGAATAAGTTTGTGAAAATGAGTATGGTAGACTGGTCTGGAATTTGTGCTGATGCTAATACAGACCAAAGAAAATCTCAAGAACACTAATTTTCAACATTATTACCCTATTCTGGTACAGAACAGCATTAAAGAGACTCTTCTCTGCTCCTCCACACATAGTCCTGCCTTGGAATTTGGAATCCTGTATGAAACAAGAGTTTGGAGCCCAAGCTCGTTTTATGAATGAAAGGTGGACTGGGATGGAAACAAAGAAAATCCACACACCCAAGGAAGAGAGTTTCAAACATTACAGGAGACTGAACAGCCAGTAACTACCAGCTTGGCCTCACCGCTCACCAAACAGAATTAAAAGAAATAAACAGTTACTAAAATTGTACACGTGCGTTTTGCATCTTGTCTTTTGCATTTTGCATCCTTGGGTCACGGTTTCAAATTTTCTGAGGCACAAAACAGAGAGTAAAGACTTGGTTTTTCTGCAGTAAGGGCAGAAATTCTCACCTAACCACTCGTCTTTGGGGGCTGTGGCTGTGGCAAAGACATATTGTACTAAAATCAGGACATCTGGCATCTGCCAAACTGCTGAGTTTCTCATCTCTGTTATGCCAGAGTCAAAATCAAGTAGCTCCAACCCAGACAGAACCCACTGCACTTTGTTGTATGCATGTTGATCTTTCATCATCATAAAATGATGTAATGATATTTTATGATGTTAAAAATGATGTCACAATGTTTTATGTTCATTCACAGCAGGTTTTAATAAAATGTTAGCTGTAACTGGCACAGAAAGCCAGTTTATGTGTAAAGCAGATAAGAGTTGATGAAAGATAAGATTTGGCACTTGGCCACAATCCAGATCATGGGCAATAACACAACACTTGAAAGCTTAGTGAAGCCTCACGAGACACCTGGAGCAAGGCAAGAGCCTTCCCCCCTTCTCCCCCTGGTGTCACTGGAGCGTTCCACATCCCAGCTGCCCTCTCCAGAGGGTGCAAGGTGCCTGTCCAATACTCATGCACCTGCTCCTTCCCTCAGATCTTCATATTCTTCTACGATGTTCATCAAAAAAGCAATTTCCACCTCTATAATTGAATCTTGGTGCCAGAGCAGCAGTGTCCAAGGGTGATCGGTAAGCAGCTGGTTGAGGGCAACCTAGGATGGAGACCATCACCCCTCCAAGGAGGTGTCCACAGGGAAGGGATTTCTCCCCACACTGAGCCCAAGCATCCCAAGCCACAAACCCCAGTTGCTGCCCTGTGTTTTGTTACTGCTTCTGCCAAGACAACCTGATCCTGTCATCTCCACAGGTGCCCCCTTCCCAAGCCCCCTTGACTGCAGTGTGTCAGAATGCAGCCCAGTCCACAGCCATCACCTCTTCATGTATCTGGTGTCTCTTCTTGCCAATCCTGTAGGACATGACCACACTTCTGACCCAGTTCAGGCCTTGCTGAATTGAGCAGCTGCTCCAGGCCTTTATTTCTGCATCTACCAACTCTCCCACATCTAACAGACTGCCTGACACCAATTCATTTGTTTTCCCTTTTTTTTTTCTTTTCTTTTTTATTTTTTTTTAAGATAAGCGTGCATTATGCTGTACAGAAGCAGATATATTATCCCGGAGAGTTACCACACAGCAGTGTAATCCATTTGAAGATGCAGAACTATTTCAATGAATCACTTGCAAAGATTAACACCAGACCAGTCAGCAAGGACTCAGAGAGAGAGGAGCAGCACTGAAATATTTCCCATTTCTGATGTGGCTTCAGTCTGGTTTTGAAAAGGATCTAAAGCAAAAACCTCATAGGAAGTTCATTGCTGCGACATGACAGGAAAGCCACAGTTTCAGAGCAATAACAGGATCCCCACGAAGCAGATTTCCTCCTTAAAAAAATACTGGGAGAAGATGGTTTTCTTACAGCCAGACTGTGCTGCTACTCTCACCTTCAGTAAAACACCCAGAAAACACTCGTTAGGTAGAGTTTGCTGCTATTTAGAGGCAGCACCTCGAGGCAGCACCCGGGTGATGAGTTTCTGCATCACACCCTGCTGCTCGCCCGGGTACCGCTCTGCGGCACAGCCCACGCCACTGGCACGCACGGCTCCTCCTCCACCACCCAGAAGCCACCCAGCCAAAGGAAAACACAGAGCTGTCCTCCAAAAAATCCTCTTCCAACTTGTACCCTACTGACCGAGCAGTTCAAAAGAGACCGAGGCATTTCAAATACCATCCAAAGCAACTATCCAAAATGAAAAAGTAAGTCCGGCGGCTTTACACTTTCCTATAAACTCTGCCGTGGTTTGTAAGGGAGGTCCAAAACCGACAGAACAAAAATGACATCGTTTCCAAGCCCCCATCTATCCTTCTGTCTCATAGCCAAGCCAGTAAAGAGTATAAATACCTTATTCCACAATTTAAAATATTTTCTCTGCCCTGTTGCTGCATAAAAATCTCAGATCAAATCTCAGAAAAGAAAAAAAATTATTTAAATACAGTAACAAAAGAACAGTTGAAGCACGCCAGGGTCCCAGGAGCTGCCTGAAGGCTGTCCCATGAATTCCCCAGGGTGGACCCTCTGTCCAAAGGGTCACAGGGACCCTCCATCGAGGCTGGACACCCCTGTGTGCATCCTGGCCTGTGAACCTGAGTTTCTCTCCCAAGATCTCCCCTCTGGAGAGGGGAGCTCACCATACCCCAGCCACACAGCTGTGCCGCTCTCCCAAGGCTGGGAGGCAGATTTGAGTTTCCTTCAGCTCAGAAAAAACAAACTCCAATTAACATATCCCATTCCTTGGTCTACCTACAGCAAGGAAAGGCCACTTCCAACAGCATTGCAAAGGAGGATTAGATGACCACCAGCAGCTCTTCAGCAGTGCTGGGACTCCTTTGCAGCCCAAGCTCTGACAAAAAGCAGGGGCTCAGACACATGTAGGTGATTGCTTCCCATCAGCAGCTCCCCAGTTGACGTGCAGGTTTTTTAGGTAACTTTTGGGGTGGATGACTCACTCCAGTACCCCATAATTCTGCTTAGGAAGCCCACATCCACTGCCAGAGCTCCCAAACACCACAAGGACTGAACAAGCATCACCAATATTATTTTCACAGGACCAGAGCAGCATCTTGCAGGACAGAAATCCAACCCACACAACTCACACAGATGTGAGCCAGCAGCACCTCTCCTTTCCCACATGAAAGCTGGAGATCTACCACATCTGAGCAAGGAGAAGCCTCACCCCTGTGCCTGGCAGGATTCACCAGACTCCCTTCACCAGACACCATTCTCTGTGGCTCCCTGCTCTGGGAAAAGAAATCCTCATCCCAGTATTGGCCCCAGGATCCACACTGTGCTATTCCCTCGCTCAAGAAGAACTCCTGGAGTCTCTCATCCTGGGTAATTGTCATTTCACTCTCCAAAAAGTGCCTCGTCCAAGAAAGCACTAGAAAGACTAATGAGAAAAGGCGATAAAGGCAGCCAAACCTATCCCTCCCAAGGAGTCGAGCTAACACATCCAAATTTAACTGCCTACGAGGATGAACACTTTCTGTGAAACTTCAGCCTCGCGCGCTTATTTTCATATACAGCTCCCCTCAGCAAAAAACAAAGGGAACAAGCAAAAAAAGCTAGGAGAAAAGCGAAGCAAAGGCGCCTTGAAAGCGGCTCCCAAACCTGGCACGAGATCAGATGGATACTGGAAAGAGCAGAGCCAAGTCTGCCTGCCCGGGAGATCCCCCACGGATGCCCGCGCCTCCCTGCCTTCCCGATGGAAATCAGGTGCGCGGACGTGTGGGGGCAAATGGTGCCCGTCACAGCTCTTTCATCTCAGATGGTTACAGGTTTTATAACATTAGAATAATCTGCTGGTTTTTTCCCCCCACCCTGTCCCAGGCTCACCCCAGAGGAAAGGCAGGATGCAGGCTGAGTATTTTCATCGTAGCTCCAGGTGCCGAGCAGATACCTGGGCAGCAACCCAACAGACTGAGGTGCTGGAGCGTGTCCAGAGGAGAGCTACCAACCTGGTAAGGGGTCTGGAGAGTAAGATTTATGAGGAGAGGCTGAGGGAGCTGGGGCTGTTCAGCCTGGAGAAAGGGAGGCTGAGGGGAGACCTTATCACTCCCTACAGCTACCTGAAAGGAGGGTGTAGGGAGGCGGAGGTTGGTCTCTTCTCCCACATCACAGGTGATAGGACAAGAGAAAATGGTCTGAAGTTATGCCAGGGGAGGTTCAGATTGGATATCAGGAAAAATTTTCACTGAAAGGGTTATTCAGCATTGGAATGAGATGCCCTGGGAAGTGGTTGAGGCACCATCCCTGGAGGTATTTAAAGGACAGGTTGCCACAGTGCTCAGTGACATGCCTTAGTGGTGGTTTATTATCAGAGTCAGGTTGATGGTTGGATTAGATGATCTTAATGATCCCTTCCAACCTAGGCAATTCTATGATTCTATGTGTATGTCCCTTAGGTGGTTGTGCTAGGCTTTGCACAAATATGTACACTTTTAAGGCCTCTGTATATTATAAGCTACGAATTTGCCTCTGCAACTACAACATTGAGTCTACAGTATGCAGCCAGCCCAAATTTATTCAAAGAATTGAATCAATAATTGAAATTTCTGCTTTGATCAAAGTGCCAGTGGCACAATGACGACTCGTGTCAGCATTTCTGCTCTGAGATAAAAGGCTAAGTATTACTCAGAGCCGAAAGTAGGGGAAGAAACTCTTGGTAAAAGAATGAAATTCAAAGGCTGACATGGAGCTCGTGAGTGAGACAAGGCTTCTGCTTACAGCTGTGCCGCTTGTCAGCACAGCAAAGAGTCTGCAGACATTTTCACTGTGCCATAAATTCTGATTTCCAAGCCATAGAAAACTCCAAGATAAAAATTCATCAGGCAAATTCTTAGGGAAGGATTTGTTTTTCCACTGGGGAAAAAAAAATAAATCATAAATCAACCAGCTACACCATACAGACGAGACACTTGCAAAGCAGCAGTTTAAGCTATGATTAACTTCGCTGTACTTACAGTCTTTAAAAACGATCACGTTACAGAAAAGCACTGGCATGATCTGTGTCACTGGGATATTTAAGCCCTTCCATTAATTAACCAGAAGTGAAACCGGACCTAGGACTGTGGATCATTCAGTCTAGTTCCTCATTACTTCGAGCAACCATATTATAGAACTCCCTTCTTGAACCGAATAAACAGCACCCGAAGAAGAAGGGAATTTTTTGCCCCATTTGGAGAAAGATTCAGGATTCTCTTCCTCCGATCCACACAAACGTTCTTCTTGGTTCCCGCTCGCAGTCAGTGACATTGCTCTTTATCCATCTATTTTTTTTTGCCAGTGGTGTCCTTTAGGTTAAATAGCTTTCTCCCTGAGTCATTCCCACAAACTTGCAGCGTACAAAGGAGCCTGGGATAAGGACAGAACAAAAATAGTACAAAGACTGTACAGTACTCTCTAACTGAAAATGCAGGCATTGAACTCTATCGTATGGATCTTCAGATTTCTAGAGCTTTTCCAGTTTGGGGTTGGTTTTTTTTAATACAGGCAACAAACCATAGGCAAAGGATCCGCAGGGCTTCATTTGATCTGTGTGAAGAACCGCTCGTGATAACCACACTGAGGGGAGCGTTTGCATTATTCTTATCTTAAGTGTCATGTCTGAAGGAAAAAGAAATTAAACCTTCTTCCCACCAGAATATATATTAAAATTATGAAACTTCTGTTATTAAATCATTACGTGCAATTTATATTCAACCGCTTTTAAAATGCAGAAATTTAATAATGATACTATACACAGAAGTGCTAACAAGATAATTGCCTTTAGTTCCTGCTCCCAGATGGCTGAGCTCAGATTTAGAACAGGGAAAATCACGGTAACGGCCAACAGCGTGGAGCCATTGCCTCGAAAATGGCCCAAAACCGACACACACTGAGGCAGGAGAACATGTCCCCGGGGATGAGACATCACTGGCAGGGACTCCCTGCCCATCCAGGTAGCCAAGTCACGGAGAGTCCACCCTGGAATTGCCTCCCCATCTCTGCAGGATGCAGGAGCCCAAGTCAGGTCCCTGTGCGGGCATCGGGTCGCTCCCAACCTCCAGGCACCTCGGAGGACCCACATGTTGTCCCTCAACCCAGCAGGGACTCCATGAAATATCTGCACACAACATACACAGTGAGGGGGAGGACAGAGGAAGAACAGGTTTTTTTAATGACTTCATTTAGTTTAGGTCTTAAATGGAGGCAGCATTTCACTAAAAGCACTTCAATTCATTAAATTATTCATTAAATTAAACTAATAAACATCATTATTTTCCAACCTGAGCCTTGCCCATTGGAAATACTGTTGTCTACAGCACATTTATATTTGTGCTAACCAATAAATGGTCAGAGCAGATAATCCCAAATATCACTCAATTACTTAATCCCACACTATGTTTCCCCAAAATGCGACATCCTCCTATGGATCGCCCTGCTCCTCAAAAGGCACTGCCTGGATTCGTGCCGGCCATCATCTCCTGGCTCAGGCAAGAGGGACCCACCACAACTTCAAGATGTGGTACAGATGTACACAAGGAAAGGCACAGCCAAGGACCACGATGGGACACACTAGGGCTGTGGCAAGGCCACCGAGAGGCAGTGACAAGTGGGCAGGCCAGCAAACGCTGCAGGACCTGCTGCTGCACCAAGGACAGATATACTGCAGGGCAGATTCACCCTGTTCCCACCTGCGCTGGCCCAAATGCAGAGTGATTTCACCAGCTTCCACAGATTTACTCCAAATTTACACCCACAGCAGCATCCTGCCTACTGAAAAAGTCACTTACAGGATCAAAAAGAACAGATAAACTTCCTAAATACAACATTTCAACAACAAAGTTGCCCTAACAATTTATCATAAATGTGAGATTGTTATTACTATTATTTTCTTTTTACTTCCATCTATTTCTACTTCTGCCCTGAGCCAAAAGCAGGCTGTTCCGTTTAAAAATTCAGCACACAAATGGGAACCAGATTACATCTATCCCAAAGCTGCCAAAAAGCAATTGCTGTATGAAACCAAAAATCCTCCTGGGATTTTTCCCAAATCCGCAAAATATTCCTGAGCACTAAAGTTTCCACTGGGACTATTACATTTGCAGATAGCCTCTGTGCGAAAACCCGAGTATGCAGCCGTCCTCCTAATAGTTTCCAGGACGAGGAGGCTGCAGGAGGCACGTACTCCCACCTTAGCACCGGAAAACGTTTATACCAGATCTGGCCTTTAAAGCAAGCTATGCGCTTATCAATGCTTAAAAAAATGGTACTGGGGACCATCAGGCTTTCATTTCCCAAAGGAAACCTGCAATGGTCAGCAGTAACATCTCCACATCATCCTGAAACCTTCTCATGCATCCCCAGAGCCTGGCTGAGGCAGACCCCACCAGCAGCCCCACGGACATCCCCCCTGGGGCTGTTGCTGGGATCCCTACAACCCCCCTTCCTTGTCCTGCACTGGAGAAATGCAATGCCTTTAGCCCTGTGCTGATGGTTCCTCGCAGAGGAGCTCCTGCAAGGAGCACCAGAGCTGTCTCTGGGCATCAGCCTCTCCACCCAGGATGCTGATGTGCAGAGGGTTTGGTCCAGATCCTTGTAGGGGGCCAGGACCCTGGGGACTGTCCCCACACCCACCCACAATGCCACAAGTGCATGGAAATGAAAAGTAAGCGAGAGCACCCACCGATCCCGTGGGAACCAGGGCTTCAGAGCTGCAGCACGTGCCCGTGTTGGTCCAAGCTGCCCTTCTCCAGCAGGTGAGCACTTTCCAAAAGAAAAGGGAAGGTAAAGCATCCCCTGTGCAAACACTGGCAGAAAGCAAAGGGGAGCAACAGACATCAGGACAGAGGAGGAGGACGGACACAGGGGTGATGGAGGGGGTCCCACCAGTCCCCCACAGTCTGAGGAAACCAAGGGGCCCAGCAACACTGAGAGGCATGGCCCTCCCTATTTAACAACCTAAAACCAGCCCCCTGACTTCATCCCTGCACCCCACTGAGCCGGTCAGGGCTGGGGATGAGGAAGGCCAGGGAGGATGGAGCCCATCCACATGGGACCACGGCACACACCCAGCATGGCCCCGGGGAAGGCTTTATTATGGGAATATCCCCCACCCGATATTCCCTACCCGCACCACTCTGGGCATTTCTTCAGAAGGTATTTACAGGACCTTTTTAGGAGCTCTTCTAGCTATTAGCCACGACCAAATAGAGACAAATATATATAAAATAGATATTTTATATATGCACACATATAAAAATCTACAAATATGTAGTGTACTTTAGGTTTATATAGATATATATGTAGTCCTGTATAGTGACATATATTTTAATATCCCCCTACATATAAGTAAATATATAGAAACCGTGTATTTACATATATTTATATATAGAAATACATATTTGTAAATATAGATATATAAAAATACATATCTTCATGCCCACCTGTGAGCAGGAACAGCACTGCCAACTAACCACACACAGGAAAAATCAGGGGATTCCTCATCTTCACCGCCACCCCTCTGCCAGAAGGCTTTTTAGGCTTATTTTTATACCAAAAAAAGGCAACCCCTCAGCTCAGCGGATGCCCGGCGAGGGCCTTGCAGCCGCCCGAGCAGCCAGATCTCGGTCTCCGGTGGGTGCCCGGCAGCTCGGTGCTGCCCGCCACTCCCGGGACGCTCGCACAGCACCAGGAAAGAGTAAAAAAAAACCACCCTCTTTCCACCGAAAGAGGAAAAAGCCCAAACAGCGACCTTCCTGTATTTGAAAACTCTGAATCACAAAACCTGGCAGAAGGATTGGGGTTAAATTCACGTGTTGGGTTCGTGTTTTGCTTTTCTCCACTTCCAACGTTGATTGTTTGGGGTTTTATTTTTCTTTAAATAGGAGTTTATCTTTGTTCTCCCTCCCGAGGAAGGTTAAATATAAAAGTTCCCTCTCACCATCCCCCGCCCCCCCCTTACAACAACAACGTGAGAAATCGCTCTCCCGGCGGGGGCGGCCCTTCCTGCCGGTCCCCCNACTCGGGGAGGAGGGTTCAGGGTGGAGAAACATGGAGTATCCCGCGGCCGGGCTCCTCGGCCCTAACGGTGCAGCCGGCCGGGGGGCTGGGACGGACTTCTCCCCCCTCC
>VXBW01006960.1:921179-963428 GCA_013400375.1 Thinocorus orbignyianus
GGCTTTGCTGGAGCTTTGCAGCCCCAAACGGAGCTACGCGTGGATCATAGAATCATAGACTGGTTAGAGTTGGAAGGACCTTAAAGATCATCAAGTTCCAACCCCCCTGCCATGGGCAGGGACACCTCCCACCAGACCAGGTTGCTCAAAGCCCCATCCAGCCTGGCCTTAAACACTTCCAGGGATGGGGCATCCACTTCTCTGGGCAACCTGTTCCAGTGCCTCACCACCCTCACAGGAAAGAACTTCTTCCTAATATCTAATCTAAATCTCCCATCTTCCAATTTAAAACCATTACCCCTCGTCCTGTCACTAGGCTTCCTGACAGAGTCCCTCTCCAGCTCTTCTGTAGGATGGCTGGCACTGCCAGCACACTCCTTGGGTTTCTCCATCTCATTGCTTCACCCTCCTTCAATCCAGCAACAAATATGCCCAGCTATGCCAGTGTTATCCTTTCCATTTCCACTCATTTCTCCTAGCTCTTAACACATGGACAAGATTTCCAGGCCCCAAAGGTGGGTCTGCCTCCTGAAATACTGCTCCAAAGGGTGAAAAGCAGGTGGAAATGCAGCAACAGGCTGAAGAGGAATGCACCTGGTGCCATCACAGCCCTCTAAAGGTGTGGCAAGACAGGAGGTGACCTGGTGCTGTCATCGCAAGGCTGGGTGGATGCAGGAGGGACTCCCAGCATCTTCAGGCACTGGGACCGTGCAGGAATCACAGCAGTCTGAGGCACTGCTTTTACAAATCGTAAACCCCATCTTTCTTCAATGTTGCTTATATGTAGGCAAGACAAAGGGAAAGTATAGAACATGGGAGAGGGGAAAAGGAGGAAAAAATACTGATGGTGAAATCAGGTGCCTCGGTTCCCACATCCGCATATCACACAATCACAGAATCTTCATGGTTGGAAGGGACCTCTGCAACCATCGAGTCCAACCATACACGCACCAGAAAAACCCCACCAAAAACCAGCCTCACAAAGCACATCACCCAACCCAACAGCCTTGGCCACTAGAGCATGCTCTGAAGTGCCACATCTACACATTACTTAAATACCTCCAGGGATGGTGATTCCACCCCCTTCCTGTGCAGACCGTTCCAGTGCCTGACCACCCTCTCAGTGAAGTAATTCTTCCTAATATCTAACCTAAACATCCCCTGCTGCAACTTCAGACCATTTCCTCTGGTCCTGTCATTATTCTCTCAGAAGAAGAGGCCAACAGCCGCCTCTCTACAACCTCCTTTCAGGTACCTGTAGAGGGCAATGAGGTCTTCCCTCAGCTTCTTCTTCTCCAAACTAAACATGCCCAGTTCCATCAGCCTCTCATCAGATGACTTGTTCTCTAGACCCCTCACCAGCTTGGTGGCTCTCCTGCAGCAGTTGCTGCAGAGCTACGTTTTTCACGTGAGATGACCATCATCAGAGTTGCCCTTCCCTCCACGTGGTGTGCAAGGCAAAGTGACAATGCTGTCCCTGTGAATGTCTTACTGAAGCTTAGAAACCGAAGCAGCTATTAGCTGTCTCCCTGAGGTCAGCTCAGACAGGCTGTGGTCACGCTCAAGCAGAGAATTGGAAATACACTGCTGTCCCAAGGGGAGGCAAGGAGAACCATCAGGTCCTCAGCCTTCTCAGAGAGAAAACACAGGCTTAGCATGCCAGACATGGACAAGAGAGGGATCTTCATTTCCCTTGTCTCTTCCAGATGGCCTGCATATCTCAGAGCAAGTTAAGCCCCTAATCAGTTTTTTGAATGCCTAAATCCTCAACAAAATCATGGACAACCTTGAGGATAGGTAGAGATAGATACCTTAGTTCCCCGGAGGAACTGATCTTCAGTTTTTCAGATTACGTATCTGTCCTCTCTTACCTTCCCTGGAGATGAATGATGGCTTTGCTTACAGGCACAGGCAAACCATGAACCTGCTCAGCTGTAAATGAAGATGAAATTTTGCCCTCAGCTTGTCAGGTGCCTGTTCACGGTGGTGGATGAAGTTGGATGAGAGCACTGCCCCCTGAGCCCTGCTGAAGATGGCAATTGAAGTGCTACTTTTCACCGTGCTCCAACTTTATCATCTGGTTGGGCAAAACAGGACACATTTTTTGGTTATTCTGCTTTACATCTGTGTCATGGGGTCAGGGTGATTCCAGTGCAATCTGGCTGTTGTACCCACGGCCAAGCAGATTCAGCCTGTCCAAGGGCTGACTTTGTTTCTCATTCTGGCCCCACAGTCTGCACTTCCCTTTTACCTACTGCTGTGTGATGATATGTGGTGATCTCGTGCTAGAAGAAAAACTGTATCAAGAGAAATCTGCTGTCTTGTCTTTCAGTAGCATC
The DNA here is from genome assembly GCA_013400375.1 of Thinocorus orbignyianus. Lineage (NCBI taxonomy): Eukaryota > Metazoa > Chordata > Aves > Ciconiiformes > Thinocoridae > Thinocorus > Thinocorus orbignyianus. Next base: position 923,519 of record VXBW01006960.1, read on the forward strand.
TCAAGGACTTCATAAACCATGCTGTTACATTTCCAAGGAAAACAACTTTTTTTCTGCCTAGGTAAAAGTGTCGTTTCTCTTCTGCCCCACATCATTGATTTTCTGGTGCGTGTTTCCAAGTGATTTTCAGTCTTTTTCCTGTTCAAGTCTATTTTGATTTGTTAAACTAAGGTTGGCAAACTGGAGAGAGAATTCTCTAATCCCTCTGTGGTTTGTTACACCTGACAGCCACTGGGGAGCTGTGGCTGCCAGGAGGGCAGGGTGCCCACCACTCAAGCTTCTCCACTTTGCACCCCCAGCAATCATATATATANTATGTTAATTGCCCACTGAATTTGGAGAAGGAAACAAGTTCATCCTTCCAAGCCTTTTGGACCTAAGCTGCTCAGCTGGGGCCAAGTGCCACCACAATGCTAGTTGTCAGGTGAGGGCAGCAGAGTTGACAGTGCCGTCTCACTTCACTAACTCCCTTCATCTTCTCTCCTATGGATCCAGGTGAAAGACATAATCCATGGGCTGGAAACATGTCTGTTACACCCTACCACGGAAAGTAAACACCTCTCATGGATTTCCCATGCATTTCAGCAAGCTGTATGGGAAGGGAGAAGCTTTTCCAGGTGCTTTCATTGCTCAGCCATTATCAGGTCCCTCGGCATTCCTGCGCCATCCCGAATCCCCCATGGCTGGGGAGCTCTGAGCGGTTGCCACCGCCAGGCACAGGGGCTGGACCACAGAGGCCCTCCCTGCAGAAGGGATGTGGCCATCCCAACCCACACGCGTGCCCGGGCACTGACACTCGTTACATTTGCACCCACCCATGCGTGTAATCCCACGGATTCCGAACGCCGCAAGCAAACAAATAACTGTCCTGCTCCGCCTGACACTGCGGCAACCCCAAATGCCTGCATGCAGTTTCACTTCTTGCTGTCACTGCTGCTTTTATCGGGCAGCCCGGAGAGTTACAGCCCTGCTAATGCCACTGCTGGGGATGGCACAAATAAGCACCGTGCCACGTTCAGACGACAGCAAGAACTGAATCAAGAAATCAGAATACGCTGTGCAGAAAGCTTCACCCAAGTAAGTTTAGTAAATAAAAGCCACAGAGCCTTTGACACGGGAGATGCCCTTACCCTTACCTCAGGTGGAGATAATCCTGCCTTTTCTTGGCAGTCACAGGCTTCACTTGCCCCCCAGAGAGCCTGCGACCCAGCCTCAGCATCCCCGAAGCATCTCTCACTACTGAGCGGAGGCGAATCCTCTTGCAGCGCTGGAGCAGCGCTTCCAAACCCACATCTGCAGAAGGTTTTTAAGCAGTCTTGCTACCAGGCAGCCAGTGAACTCAGCAGCTCAGGGAGCCCCGGAGAAACTTATCCTGATAAATTAATAGCCACTGTTGAGATTTTCAGTGACAACTGTGCGTATTTGTCAGGTCCCCTCTTATATGCACTTAACAGGGAACACTGTATTTGGAGGCAGCAGAATTATCTCCGCACATCTGTTTTTCCCGTTTGCCAAAGAGCTTTCATTTTTCTCTAATAACTTGACCTGTTTGGTTTCTGGCAGAAGACGACTAAGCAGAGCACTCACTCTCTGGATTTGCTCCAGTACAAGATGAGGTCAGGACAACAAAGAAAAAGAAACAGCTGGATTGCTACGAAGCAGTGGGAACAAACAGGGCAGGGACCAGGGCTTTTTCTTTCCTTCCTTTTTTATTTATCCAATGGGATTTCATTCCTGGGCGTATTTATTCCCCCGGCAGACAGTATCACAAAAGCAGTGTTTCCTGCGAGCCGCCAGCCGTTGTGGGGAGCCTCCTCCAGCAGTCTGACCAGACCCAGGGAGCAGGTATAAATAGCACAGCCAACTAATCCCTCCTCTGGTCGGTGGCCGGGAAATGTGAGGCACAGGTCCTAGGGGTTTCCACTGGGATGCTGCATCTCCTACACAAGCATTTTCCTCTTGATTTTAGCAGGGTGGGGCTCAAACTCCCCCCTCCTTCCCACTTTATTTTTTCCATTTCATCACATTCTCCTTAGTCTACCCGAGGCTTCCCAGGCTGGGGGCTTTCACCTTGCATTTTACAGGTTTCTTTATTTTTTCTGATATTCAGCCAAATCATCTTAAAGCAGCAAGCAGAAAAATTGCCAGTGGGATGGGAAGGAGCTGGAAAAGAGGGGAAGGATAAGGGAATGGAAGACAGGCAGGAGACATGCAAGCACAGGAGAGAGAGAGCAAAGCAGCTTGCACATGTTCCCTCTTCGGAGAGTTTCTCGCTCTCTGACCTCACTTTCTCCACAGCCAGAAATTCCACCTCCAGACTTGCCAAGGAGACAATGCAGCATTCCTCTGCTGGGCCACAAAGCAAGTGTGAAATGTTCTGTTTTAATAATTTACAGAATAAAAGGAAAACAACAGTCACCGTCTGATTCATATCTGCTGAAATCCAGCAACCAAAGCTGTGGGAGAGGAGAGACAGATGAAGAAAAGAAAAGAAGAGGAGGTGTGCGTTTGGTTTGCTTTTTCTTCTGGTTAGTTACTGTGGGCCTAAGGAAAGCCAAGAAGGACCACTCTGGATTATACCAAAGTTCAAGAGCCCCTGGCATCCTCTCTCTGGTGTGGCTGCTGGTAGACAACTGCAGAGGAAATGCAAGGAACAGTGCAACAACAAATGTCATTTCCTCTAGTACATGATCCCATTTCCCTTCCTAAGCAGAAGGTTGTGGCTGCATCATCAGGTTTAAGAATCCTTTTTTTCCGTGGTGAAGAAAGGTGATTCCATGAATCACTTTTTGAGCCATTCATACTTTTGGCACCCTGGACATTTTGTGATTGTGTGCTGTGTGAAGACATGTTTCATTTGACTTGTTTTAAGCCTTTCTTTATTTCACAAAATCTCAAGAGTGGCTGAGGTCAGAAGGGGCCTCTGGAAGACACCTGATCCAACATCCCTGCTCACGCAGGCCACCTAGAGCTGGCTTTTGAATATCTCCCAGGACGGAGAGTCCACAACCTCCCTGGGCAAACTGTGCCAGAGCTCAGTGACCCTCACAGTAAATAAGTGTTTCCTGATGTTCAGAGAACTTCCTGTGTTTCACTTTGTGCCATTGCCTGGCACTGTCCTGGCACTGGACACCACTGGAAAGAGCTCGATTCTGACCTCTTTACAACATCCCTACAGTTATTTGCAGACATTAATGAGATCCCCCAGAGTCTTTTCCAGGCTGATGGGACCCAGCTCCCTCAGCCTTTCCTCACAGGACATATGCTCCAGTCCCTTCATCATCCTTGTGGCCCTTCACTGGACTGTCTCCAGTATGTCCATGTCTCTCTTGCACTTATTTACTTCTATACCATTCATAATTCTTCTATTTCTACCGTATCCTCCTTCAAGCGTCTTTTTTCCACATCATCAAGTTGCAGTTTACTCAGTGTCTGCTTCCACAGAAGCTGCTCTCTCCCTCAATCACTTTTACCTCCCTTGCCTGGCACTTCTCCAGGGAACTTCAGAAATGTACTCAAGGTACAGGTGAGCCATGCACTGACTTACACAGTGGCAGAGAGGTTTCCAAAGGTTGGCCACGGCAAGCAGAGCACCAGTCGTTAAGATGAGGAGAGAAAGAAGAGTTAGGAAGTTACTTCATTGGTAATTCCATCCTTGGAAGCACCGGAAGGACCAAAGGCTTTGTAAACGTAGAAAAGGAGGATATGAGTAATAGCCAGTGCAGATTCAGCAAGAACAGAGCTGGGCAGACTCGTCTGATCTTCTACGATGATGTAATAAGCCTTGTGGATGAGGGGGAGGTGCACATGCTGTACAGGTTGGCATATAAGTAAGGCTTGTGATACTGTGTCATATGGCATCACTATAAGCAGGAGAGGGGCAACTGGACTAGAAGAAAATACAAAAAGGTAGATGCAAGGCTGGTCAAAATCTTTCTTGGAGGTTAGTTACTCACAGCAGGAGGCGACAAAAACTTTTTGTACATCTGGTACTGATGAGCATTTCTATGAATGAGTCAAAATCCAAGCACAGCTTTTTACATTTGCAGTTGACAGCAGGCTGGGACAAGCTGCCAGAAAGCTGGATGCAGGACTAGAGGTCAAACCAAACTTGATGAGCAGGAAAAAAAGGATGCAATCCAGTGATCCTCCATTGGGATCCTCCTCCAGCCCCACCAGAGAAGACAAGAAACTCTCAGTCTGACCTGTGAAAGGGCTTTTCCCTGCTTATGCCTGCCTTTGGCAGAACAATATGTAACAGGCTTAAATTACAGACATTTAATTAGACACCAAGAAAACTTTTCCAGTGCAGTGAAGCACTGGGATGGACTGTTTGAGAAGGACAGGTTGGTCCTCCATGTGGGCTGATGGGGGAATAGGAGGACCCAGCCCTGCCTTCAGGCAGGAGGGAGGCATAGTTGACCTCTTGAAGTCCTGCTCAGACCTGCCTTTCTGTGGCTTTTATGCTGATGATGCTTTCTTATGATATTGACGTTTTGTTGTTATTATAATGCTGCTTCATTCTCTGCTCCTCTATGAATAACTCCTGCCATTCAGGTGGCTGGTTTGACCTGGGATGAATATTTTTGACCAGATCTTCTCAGGCCCTGGTTACACAATCACTTCAATGCAGCATAAATCTGAGCTGCTGATGGGATGGTCTTGTCCTCTCCCTCTGCAACACGTACTTGCTCTTACCCCCAACTTGCCCGGCACCGCAGACCATGCAGCTGCGCATGACTCAGGTCGGGAGACTGATCCAGCTGAAAACCCACCAGCCGGGAGGGAGGCAGGAGGAGAGATCAGTTTTCCATTACTTGTTCTGCTATCTCACATCCTTTGTCTGTCTTGTCTACCTTGGATGGAGCAATCACTTCTTGTGCTGTGTTTGGAAGGCAAAGTGGAAATGTAAGGTGATACAAGTACTGGTTTGAATAATCATTTCCAGACTGAGGGATGTCTAATATTGCTGTGCAGAGGAAAGCAGTGATCGAGCAGCTCCTGCTGCTCCTGAATTGGGAGTGTAGCTGCATAGAAGCCCTGGGAGATGCCACCTCAGGAGGCAATGGATCACACTGGAACACTGGATGGCACAGACTATTTCCCCATTAACATGAGAAGGATGCCAGGAAGCCTGTTATCCCATGCTACAGCCCTGATCCTTGCCTTCCAGGGTCCTGCCCCTTGACCAAGAGGTCACCTTGAGCCTCATTTTGAACATACAAATCATCTGCCTAGCTGCTAATGCGTTTCTTTGCTACTCAACTAAAACAAATCAAACCTTGTTATCTGTGAGAGAGAGCTTGTTCTTTGTCACAGAACAAGTTTGCTAAGGCTTGGAGGGCTTGCCAAAGTTAGGAGAAATGGGCATGTGTGATCGAGGGAAGGTGCAGGTCGAAGGATAGGATGAGGAAGATGAAGAAGAAACGGAGCTGGTGGAAGCTATGTCATAGAGAATGCATTTTAAAATTACTTGACTTGTTTTAACAGCAATCGAGTAATGAAGGTAATGAATGAGGCAGCCAAGGGAAAGGCCTTGGCTTTAGTCCCACTCCCTGTTAGACACTCCTCCTGGTGAACACATGTCAAAGCAGTCTCTATCCTGACACCAAGTGGAGAGAGCTCACAAATACTCCTTTAAAATACCATCAAGCGTATTAGACTGTCCGTGAGGACAGCTGCTGGCCCAGCCACCCAGTCTAGCGCCAGCAAGCATCATACAGTTTACAGGCATTTTTGGTTTTATAGGAATTTTTTCAAGACCCTGGCTCTTAGCAGCAGAGGTTTACAGCAGAGAAAATTACACATTGTCATAGAATCACAGAATGGTTTGGGTTGGAAGGGACCTTAAAGATCATCAAGCTCCAGCCCCTCTGCCATGGGCAGAGACACCTCCCACTAGACCAGGTTGCTCAAAGCCCCATCCAGCCTGGTCTTGAGCACTTCCAAGGATTGGGCCTCCACAACTTCTCTGGGCAACCTGTCTCACCACCCTCACAGTAAAGAATTTCTTCCTAACATGCCGTTTAAATCTCCCCTCTTTCAGTTTAAAACTGTTACCCCTTGTCCTGTCACTACACTCTCTGATAAAAGAGTTCCTCTCCATCATTGGTGATGAAAAAAATCACCATTCTAGGCTCTTGCAGTTTTTACTCCCTATCCCAAATTTCCACCAGTGCAGCCTGATGTGTGCACACAGAGCATCCTTACTGGGGACAAAGGTGGGTTTCCAGAGGGAAGTTGTAGTATCACAGGCTGGCTGAGGTTGGCAGGGACCTCTGGAGGTCATCTGGTCCAATCTGTCTGCTCAAACAAGCCCACCTAGAGCTGGTTGCCCAGAACCACGTCCAGATGACTTTTGAATGCCTCCAAGGATGGAAAATTCACTTCCCTGAGAGTGAAGAGGAAGGCACCTTTTCCTTGGGAGGAAGGGCTGGTGCTCTGTTGTGTAAGGTGATGAGCATTGCAGTGTTCAGGGTGGTTCCACCATGCTGGCGAAGCAGAAGTCAGGGTGCACAGACCTGAGCCTGACATCTCTTCCAACACAGCTAATTCACACCTTCCCGCGTGCTCCACCACCAGCCTTCCCCGATTTTCTCAGGAGGGGCCAGGGGCTTGATTTCCCCACTCCCTGCATGTCAGACTTCCTGCAGAACCTTCTCAGTGTGTGGCTCATACCCTCACTCCCACCTTACCCTGCGTACCTCTAACTCCTCCTGAGCAACGCATCTTTTTCGACCTTGACGCTGGGACTGAGGGGAGATTACTGCCAGATGGGTCCCCCCATGGATTCAGCCTCTGAGGTGAAAGGCACCTTTCTCCCTGGGTGTTTTACTCTTCACTCTCACTTTACACATCTCTACTTCTGCCTCCCAGGGGAAAAAAGCCTTTCATCAACTTGCAAGGCATCAGAAAGTCACAGAAGCTCCAGTGCCAGCCACAGGCTAAACTTCAAACCCCCAGCCAAGAAGCAGCAGCATCTGAGAGTGCTCTGCATCAGGAAGATGACAGCTTCTCTCCCAGGGGAAAAAATCTGCATCGATTTAATATAAAAGGGTACGAAACACATCTAACGTTGAGCTGTCCCAGCGCTCTGATGGATGGCATTCAAAAGCAACATAGAAAGGAGGCACCGGTGATGATGAATTTATGCAGTGGAAAGCATTCAGCATCTGCCCTGCGTTTTAAATCATCTCCTAATTACTCTATACAGAACAAAAAAAGGAAGAGGAAAACATACTGTGCATGGACTTACCCAGCTGATCCAGAGCAAAGAGGGCTGGGGCACCTTCGGAGAGCTCATTTTCTGGGGGAAGAAGAACAAATGCTCGGAAAGGTCAGCTGGAGAGGGAGATGTAGAGGCCTGGGTGACAATGCTGTTCTAATCACACTGCAGATAAGCCCCTGCTTCCACTTTACCCCTGACAGCTTTCATATGTGTGTTATGGGTTGCTTTTTTTTAAATTCAGCTCTTATTGAAAAACCCTGGAGTCAGCTCAAGATAGAGACTTGCCGAGATGAGCCCTTAACCCCCCTCCAGCACTGCTGAGGAGTAAGAGCTCTGCTGCCCTGTCTCTGCCCTCGCTGGGTTCCCTGTCTGTGTTCCCCTTTTTGGCTGTGCCATGGCTTTCTGCTCCTTTTCCTTAGCGCTTGGAGTACTACCAGGAGCATCCTGCCCACAGCAAAGCTTTCCTGAGCACCACAGCCTATGTCTGTAGTGTGTGTGCTACAGTCTCCTCCAACAGCAGCAGCTGGGATAGGTTTTCCCATCAGGAGAACACTCCAACTGGGGCTGAGTAAACCCTTGAATCATCTGACAATGGTATTGCTGTAACTCAGCGCTGGTGGCAGGTTAGACCAGTGGCTCTGGAAACTCCTCAGCTGCTGGTCTCTCTCACCACAAGCTCATGGAAGATTATTTTGGAGTCCAAGCTCACCACAAGCACACCCATCCTTGCCTGCTCCCAGCTGCAGAGTGCACAGGGATCCCTCAACTGCCAGAAGGACCTGCAGCCACACAGGAGCACATGGCCAAGTGTTAAATGCCATTTGTGCCTCAGAGTTGGTCGGGATTTTCTTATTTTCCAGCATTTCTTTCAATGTCAAAATATTGCTAAGTTGCAGAAACTCAGTGCAATTTAAAAATAAAAATAAACTTGCAGAGAGTGGAGTTTTTTCCTGATGGTTTTTGGTTGTTGGTTTGTTTTTGGTTTTTTTTTTCCCCTTTCAAATTAATGGCATTTGTTCAGTGATTGAGATATAGGCTAAAAAAACCCTTTTGGTCTGGGATCTGTGGACAGTTCCTAGGAGGAGAATGTTTAAGAAAAGCAGCTGCATGACACCATATAGTAATCCGCACCTGTGACATTTCTAAGAGATCTTGCCCCCCCATTATGAAATGTTGCTGAGCCCATTAGTTAGTAAAGCCACTAATTTAGTAAAACAACAGGCTGCAGGCCAAAGTATACCCACATTTAGTTGTTTGGGATTTTTATAAACTCCTAACGTCAGTGAGTCTGCCCTCCTCCACTTTACTGACCCAAGCACACTGGGATCCCAAAGCCAGCAGTACAGCCCAGCCTATAAACAGTAACATACTGTGCACATGCTCAAGATTTTAGAAATAAAAATAAAAACAACACAACAAAAGCAGAGGTTGTCCTAACGGGCATGGTTGGAGTGCAGCACACATCCATGTGCTCACCCCTGGAGCCACCCTGGGCTGGGTACCCTCAAAGGCAGTAGATGTGCTGTCATAAGGATGCCCACCCCGTGGTGCTTGGCTGGGGAGATGGAACCCAGGGCTGCTGGGTTCAAAAGCACAATCCTCCTTCTCTAATTCAGCTCTCATGGAAAAGGAGGTGATGCCACAGCTCAGGCTGTCCCCTTCCCCAGGCATCTGGGCTATCAGCAGGAAGCCGAGGGAAACAGATGGAGATAAGCAAAGCATTTTACCAAAGCAAAATGTTTCCGTTCCCAAGGTGCTGTCATCTGGAAGTCTGTGGGTTTATTTTTGTTTCAGTCTGGGGCACAGTACATCCCAGCCAAAGAAGGAGTTTTGCCCAAGGAGGGGCACCTTGTGTGAGCTCAGGGGATGGGGACCTCCAGTGACAAAGGTGAGCTGGGGGAGAGCAGGGAGCACGTCTGACTGCTTCTGCCAAACGTTTGAACAGGGATTAAAAAGAAAATTACAGCAGCTGGCTGGAAATTAGGTAGAGATGAATCGATACAAGAAATAGCTCCACTGGCTATTTCCTGCTGCATCTGTCTTGAGTGCTTTCCTGAGACTGGCAATTTCTGGAGATCGATGGATCCCAGACAGGCTGGGAGGTCTTGTGTCATGCCAAGGTGGGTTGAAACCCTGAATGGTCCTGCACAGAGAGCCCCAGCCAGGGTAGTTCTTGGCTATCCTATCACTGCTGGGACAGAATGTCTCCCAGGAGCCACCCTAAATTGTCCCACGAAAATACGATTGAAGAGGGGAAGGGGCACTTTACCAGCTCTCTTCCTTGCTCCTCCTCAGCCACTGTCATCTGCAGATTCCTGCTTCTGGAAAACGAGGGTGGACACAGCTAGCTCCAGTGGCTCATTAACTTTGCCAAAAGGTGGATGTTGTGGGATTTTTTGGCCAAAAGCCACTCCAGAGAAGGAAGAAAACCCACATATCAAGTGCCTGTGTCAGTCTGGCAGCTCCTGTCAAGGCACTGCAGCTCGGATCAGACCCTTCCAACCTCCATCCTGAGCACTGCCTTGCCCTGGACATAGCCCAGCAAAACCCCTGGGACCACTGCAAGCACATTGACAGGCAGCAGCACATGGGGAACACTCCCAGCATGTTCACTGGGTGGATTAAAAACTAGCAATCATGTCCTACCTCCTTTTACACTGGCAAAGGGATGGGTCCCACCATGAGACAACCAGTTGGTTTCATCCAGCTTCCAGTTTTCACCAGGGTCCATCTCTGATCTGCAGCATCAAAGATCTGTTTGCAATGCCTCCTGCTGCTCTCTCTGGGGAATAACCAGAAGATACTCTGAGTGCCTGTTGTGGTACACACCATGGCCAGCTTCTGAGATACTTCCCTCAGCAGAGGAAAATGCTTTTTCAACATTTCCAGAAAAAAAGGAAAAGAAAAAAGTACATGGCTCACAGGGGACTATTGGGCCAAGGAGCAGCTGACTCTGCCAAGCCTTGACTTATCACATTGACAAGTATCCCTGCTGTGTCAAAAGGCCACCGAGGCTTGGATCTCTTCCATTTTCTGTTGCCAGTCTAACTAATGCTGAGAAATTCCTAATCCCTCACAATATTTGCAGGGCTGGGGTTTTATTTCTGAGAAGGGTGACATGTCATGAGGGCATCCATCACGGATGTGCATCTCGGCTCTACATGCCCAGACTGACGGCTGTGGAGTCCTGGCTGCTGAGGAGAGTGGACAGGAGTGCTGGCCCTTGCCCCTGTGTCCCAGCCCCTCCATGGAGAGGAGTTACAGGCTGGGAGTTATCAGCTACACTTTACAAACTGATGCTATCACTGTCCATTTGGCTCTCACAACTGCCCTGGCTCTGGAGAGATGGCTGTAGGCCACCAGGGAAGGATGGAGATTATTGAGCAGTTAAAGCTGGAGCTCCTAACCCTGAGAATTCCTTTTCTGGTGCAGACACTGAATTATTTTCCTAAATCAGCCATTCGGTGCTACTTAGAGATTTCCTGCAGGTGGGGATATATGGAGGCATTTTTTCTCCCTGATCCCTTGGACCTGAGCATCCCACCTAGGCTCTGCACACAGAGGCTTTTTATCTATCCCTAAATTTTCAGGATTACATGGATTTGTGAGGGAATAGAGCCTCTCCAGCATCAACAACCTCTGATTTATCAGCAGTGTTGGAATGCAACAAAAAGTTATTACAGAACTCTTTCACCTCTATGGGAAGATGCTGAAGAGGAGGTGACAACAGTGGCTTTCCTTAACATTGTCTGAAGCAAACCCGGACCCCAAATGGCACCGATGGAGCTGGTCTGATGGTTCGACACCCACCGTGTTGGCAGCTGTGCATCTCTACTCAGTCCCTGATTTTCATCACCACCATTTGTAGTAATTTGTTGTAATTTAAACCTGAGACACTGCTGGGTTTCACCAGAGTGAATCATGGTTGTGCCAGTGCTTCCCTGGCCAGCCAGACCTGCGAGAGGTCATTTCACACAGTCTCTTGCTCTACACCTTAATTAAGTAGAATTAAATACTTGTGCTTATGCGTTTGCTGAGCAGCAAACAGGGCAGGTCACTGCTGCGTGCAGGTGGAGCTCAACTGGGTTTTTTTGATGTAGCAAATTCACCTGAAGTGAAATTAAGAGGTACTGAGACTCAGGGTGAATTTGAGTTGAATACGTAATTAAGTTTAGCTTAAAGAGAAGAAAAATAGTTCTGAGAAAAGCTGCAAGGCTCCATTTTGACATTTGAGAAATGAAACTTTTTTGTTATTCTTTCAAATTATGTTTTTGGTTTGAAAGTGACCTAGTTTGCTTTTTCTTTTCTGTGTTCTTCTTTTTTTAAGTTATGAAAAGCACTAAATAATCTCAAACCAGGATGTCTCATGCAATGCTTACAAAAAGAAATCAGAGAAGAGAAGAGGCATTCTCCTTTAGGGGGTGACCCAAAACAAAAAGTATTTTCAATTTTTCTGTTCAGCCACTGAAATGAAAAACCTATTATTTGTACAGCTTCAGTGCTGAGAGGCATCCTGTCAGTGTGTACTGCTGGCAATTTATTCTTTCTACCTGCCAAGGGAGAGGTTTGTCTGCGAATTCAATAAAAGCATAAGAGAGAAAGAGTGAAAGGGCAATTTATCAATGTAGCAAAGAAGATAAAATGGCTTTTCCATATTCATGGACTCCTCTGGAAGACAGAAAAAGCAAACCTCTGGACCTCAGCTCTTTGCCCACTGTCCTGCGCTGTTCAGAATTATATAGACATGAGGGTGTAGAGACACGAGTCCTGAGCTCCCATCCCACAGAAATTTAATTGCAAATGTAAAACTTCTGACTTTACTAGTGCATGAAGTCCAAGCAATACAAGAGAAAGCAATAGCCACAATTTATTATGAATAATAATACTGGCAATGACAAACACCTAAAAAATCACGAATCTCAGTCATTGCTGTAGCTTTGGTGTATCCATCCCTTTGTGTGAGAGCACAGCAGAGCTTGGTGCCAGCGGAGGTCCTAAGATCCCCATGGCCAGCATCACAGGCTCAGGGATGGGTTTCCGGTTCCTATCTCATCTACTGTGTCTGCCATCCTCTGTGGCTGCCCAGCAAGATGGGATGGGAGGGAAAGGGATGAGTTATGAACACAGGCCAGGGCCCACTAGTGGCATTAATGTTCATGCGATAGACTTCTCGCTCCAAGGCAAAACTGGAGAAAGAGGCATTGCCATTCAGTCTGGTACCTCATGAGAGCTGGGATTTATGCTGTAGCTGCTTGAAGCTCTCAGCCTTGTTGCAGTCAACAGCCAACGCCTATTGCCCCGATCTTTTAATATGAAGACAAATCAAATGTCTGATTTTCCAAAGTGCCTACACTCAGGTCCTGTGTTCAGCCCTCGCTTAGGGTTGGGGGCAGTTCATTTTACACACCTACAACTTCAACCAGTCCTCTAAGAAAAACTAGATGAGAAGACTTGACATTCCTGCTATGTCACATACTGATACAATAAAAAAAAAGATAATGTTGGGGTGGGGTCATGAGTTAAGACCCCTTTCACTTCACAGCTCTGGTTATACCTCAATAGCACTCACAGAAATCACAGACAACTGTCCATTTTCGGCCTAACCTGCAAATCTCTTCCAAACTGCAAAACAAAATAGCACAGCATTGGAATGAACATTTCAGCAATATTTTACAGCCCCTCTATAATCTGTAAGAAGTGGCTGTCAAAGGACAAGCCCCAGTTAAGCTCCTCTTCTGGAGCATTTCCAGTTTAAGACAATCCGTCACGCTGCCTCTCTGGGCACTCAGCAGCTGCATAGGGATATTTTTTTTTTAGTACAATAAACTGCAGAATTCACATGGCCAGAACAGCAGGAAAATAAAAGTTAATGACCTGAGACTAACCCAGACAGACAAGAGATTACAGTGTCAAACTCCAAACACTCCAGCACGCAGGGGCTTGATCTGGAGGACAAGAAGCCAGAGCATTTGCCCAAGCACCACCCTCAAAATTGGCTTCATCCATGTGCTTCACCAAAACTAGGCACACCTAAGTGGAGACGCAGATGCTGTAAGAAGGATCTCCCATTTCTCTGAGCTATCACATCTCCAGTTCAAATTCAGAGGTCTAGCTACATCCACCTATTTGACTGGGGCAAAAATCTGTGGCATCTTCCAGAAGATGCAGATTTAGCTACTCCTCTTCTCCACAAGGAATGAAGAAGGGCAGTTTCATAAGATGCTAAGTCTTATTTGACCTGGGTGGTGCTAGGGCTAGTGACCACCTAGGACCAGTGACCACCTAGTGCTGTTAACATCCACACACCACCTTGCTGGTCAGAGCCCCCAAAGCAGCACACAGGAGCCCTTTGTGCTTAACAATTTGTTTGTTTAAATAAACAGCATTTTTACCTTCTTGTAGCACCTAAGAAAAGCTCATGTGTGAGTTGTTCTGAGCAGGATCTGGTCTGGGGGAGTCAGGCAGTGTTGGGTGTAAACAGTTGGTTCCTGGGCAGCAAAGCAGCTCCAAGGCACACCATCACAGGGCTTGGTGTCCAGGCCAGAGCAGGTGACTGCAGAGTCACCAGTAGCACATCACACAGACTGATGTAAAGAGGGAGTGAGCATCAGCAGGGACTGGGGCAAGAGAAAGGGCTATACAACAGCTGAGACGGCCACCAGCCATAAGAGGTCTGGTAGATGGGGCAGCCAGGAGTGTGGGGTTGGGTATCAGTTTGATGAGGAAAGGTGGGATGAGGAGAGAAAATTCTATTTCAGCTCACGTTGCAAACCCTACAGTGCAGGCTGGCTCTTGCTAGGGTGTTTTCCAGCAAGAGAGTACCAGCCCTAATCTGTGCCTCTGAGCAATTTGTGGGGGGACCGATCCTCACGCCAAAGAGATGAGATGGGCAGCCAAGGCAGGACTGAAGCTGAGCCAAGAAGTAAGGACTGAAGAAGCTTAGTCCAGCTAAGGGAGAGGGAGAGAGCTTGGGTAGACTGCGGGAGAAGGTCTTGGGCAGCAGCCTTCCAGCAGCCACGCATGGGATTAAATGCTATAAGACAGATCCCTTTCCCTGGGATGTTTCCCATGACCTTGCAAAAACTACTGGGACAGTAACACAGCCTCCCTCTCACCAGGTGTGGGCTGGAAATGTCCAGCCCCATGCACACCAAAATGGTATATACATCCTTAGGATGCCCACACGGTAACCTGGATTCTTCACACTCCCAATGAGTCCACAGGAGTTAAAGCCTCTCCTGACCCTCAGTTTTGGTTGGAGCAAAACTTTTATATTTCAAAAAGGTCACATGTGCCAAATCTCAGAGCAGTGCTGAGCGGAAGTCACATCGCTTGGGCAAGCACCAGCTGCTCGTGGACAGGCATCGCTGCCCTGCAAAGGTGTCACCTTTCTGCACCCCTCTCTCCACATCATCTACCCAAGGGCAACATGAACGGGAATGAGAAGGTCTGACCAAGCCTTTTGGAGCTGAGTAGGGCAGGATCAGGCCTTGGAGGGGGGACATCACAAATCCACGTAACTGGGAGCACAGTGTCCACAGCAAAAGGCAGCAGATGATGAACTGCTTCCCCTCTCACAGAGCTCAGCCTCATGGCTGCTTTTAATCACCCACTGATGTTCTTTACTACCTTGGATGTGCTCTCCCTTAATTAGCCCAAAGGGTGACTAATAAGCTATTTGTTAATGTCATCATTCAAAAAGCTCTATTTGTAGCTGGTCTGGAAGACGTGGTTTTTTTTTAAAGAGGAGAGTTTCAGCCAGCTGGCACAGAACACAATCACAAGTTAATTACATGATCTCATGGCAGTTATCTCGAACTAATACATCATTAATCTGATCTTACGACACCTAAAGGAGAAGCCTAGAGCCAAGAAGCACTTGAAGGCTCTACAGTCCCCACGACAGGAGCTCTTTTTACAAAAGCTGCAGGTTTACACACAGCAGACACGTCAGGACAAGCTGCAAGTTGATTCACTCCCCTCGCCCCAGCAAACAAAAACATTCAGAAGTCAGGAAACACACGAACTACTCCAAGAGGAACCTTTCTCAAACAGCAGCCATGAAACCCCTGCCTCAGTTCGGGGCTGTGAGGATGGCCAGAGAGGGAAGGAGTTTGGGGACAGGCTCCCAGCACTGCCCAGGGACCACACGGCATTTCTGATAACCCCCTTTTGGAGGATCTGTCCCAGTTTGGTCTCAGGGGACTTACTGGCAGATGTGTAGTTTCAAGTCTGATGGTGACAGGAGCTAGAAGCTCCCCTATATCCTGTATATCCCTTTAGATATAAAAATAGAAGGCAAATCAAGAAATACATCCCTATTTGCATGCTGTGCTTTCATTTCAATAGCTCATCTCTAGCAAGGGACACACACCTACGTAGATAGCCAGGAGCCAGAACAAAAGCTTGAAAAGCTTTAAAAATACTAGCTTTAATTGCAGCCAAGTTCTGACTCACTCCTGAACAAAGACATCCCCCCAAAAGGTCCTGAAGGAGCCACCGTACGGCAGACACAGCAGGAAGCCAGGAGCCACCTCACAGTCCTTCTGCCACTGGCCATTGCTCTGACGGCAAGGTACAGGAGATGCTGGGTGCACAGGTCAACATTGGTTTGGGCTGATTTTAAGATCTGTAAGATCGTCCAAGTTACTGCATGGAATAAAATTTATCTTTCTTCCTTCTTTGGTTTTCTTCCAAAATCAGTATATTGAATGGCAACTCGATGATTCAAATGTTAAAGCACTTGAAGCAAAGGCTGTGTCTCCCTTTGTATCTTTTGCAGAGCTCTCTCTGCTAAATCAGCGATACCAGACACCACCGCACCTCATTTTTCGCCAGTTATCTTCACAGGCAATTAGCTGGCAGGTTATTTTACCCATAACAATCACTTGTCTATTTAAGAGATGATAATTTCTCTGTGCTGCTCCCCTGACCTTTCAGAAAGTATGTTTATATTGCCTTTTTTTTTTTTTTTTTTTCATTCATAGTATAAAACCTTTCCGCTCCAGCCTCAGTTGGGACAAGATCCTACAGAAAAAAAAAAGTAAAATAGAAATGGTAAATCTTACCTGACAAAATGCCCGTGTTTTCCCTGGCGACAAAAAGCCTCTGTGCCTCAGTGCTGCAAGACTGAAGCTTCCTCAGGAAGATGTTTGTCCTCTGTTGGTTAAGGGCTCCACGAAAACTATGCAGCCATTGCCTGGACTTGCTTTGGTTTGGGTAGGTAATTCACGGGAATTCAGCTGCTCTTGTGCATTCAAAGAGCTTCAAAACGCTCCACACCACCTATCGGCATTATGGCTCCCGCAAATATGCAAGGTATGCGCTTGTCTTCCTGAGTCATATAATTATCTTTGGGAAAGTAACCCATGGAAGCACAGCAGAAGGAAAAAAAAAACAACAAAACAACTGGCCATCTAAATCCCTAAACAGTTGGCAGTTGCATTGCAAGAAGATGACCTCGAACAGAGGCTTTGCTAATTCCTGTGTCCCAAATGTCAAAGCTAGCGGAGATGCTAGGCTGCCCACTTTTATTCCTGCCTTCCTCAGCAGCTTGCAGCAGCACGTGTAGGGAGTGCCCACGAGAACAAGAGACACAGTCTCAAAAACACCCACAACGCTGGCAGAGATGATCTGAAGCTGTGTGGCTTGCACAGGTTACGGGGTGGCCTCTGGCCAAGAGGAAAGGTAGGGTGAAATAGTCCCTGATGACTGATTTTAATGGAGGCTGAGTCATCAGTGATATGGGCTGAAAAAATGATGTGATTCGGCAATGTCTGGGCTAGTTAGATCTTGATAAGGATAGTGGTGTCTTCCTGGGTTTTCTCTCGAATCAGAAGCACCTGGGGAAAGGTGACACCAGGAAGGGGATTTCCACCATGACCAAACACACCTCAGGCAGTCTCAGAAGAGGAATAGATACCACAAGAGAATGGGGCACCACGTAGGTGAGTTTTCCAGAGACGCCCCTTGTGCCAAGCAGGAGGAGGGAGGAGAAAAGGCTGAGAATGGAGAGCAAGCAATGAAGGGGGCCTCAATTACACTATCTTCTCACAAGGAAGAATCTGGGCTTACCATGGAGCCAATGGCTCCAGCAGATGTTCACACTCTGCAATGTTTTGCGAGAGCTGCCAGTTTCCCTAGATGTTTTATAACAACAACATCTCAGAAATGAAGCTCCAATTCATGCATGACAGCAGCAAGCTCACTTGAGTGCACGCAGTCCACGCACCTGAGGCAGATGTGAACACATCTTGGTTTTTCTTGGTTCTACCTCCCAAAAGACCAGCTCCATCCATCATCTCTCTTGACAGCTTACGGTACTCAGGAGGCAATTTCAGAATTATGAGCTCAGCTGTGAAGCACTTTCAGACACTAGATTAGACAGAAGCCCTCATACCTGGGAAGCAAACAGCTCCCGGGACCAGGACCAGGAGGGCTTCAAGCACCCATGTGCGCTGAATGACAGAGAAATGTGCCGTGCAGCCTTTGAGCCATCGGTAGCCTTTGCCGTTTCCAGATGGGGCTTGTTTTTGTCACCCCATCCTGGCTTTGGCCAGCATTTGCTAATGGCTCTGACAGTGGCTGTGCTTGGCACCTTCCTGAGGCATGGACAGGTTGAGATGCTGCCAGGCACCAGGTGGGTTGCATGCTACCTGTTCATTTAGGAAGGCAGTGGGGCCAGGGAGCCCCAAAGACCCTGTGTTCCCACACCTCCTCCAGAGGCTTGTCTGATCTCTGACCACAAAGGAAAAAGTATCAGAGCTCTTGCCAAGGTGTATTTTTACCAGCGTGGTGCCAACTGGTGCCAGTTGCAGCAGCAGCCAGTGTGTGGGGTGGTGAAAGATTCAGGCTGTGTCACCGCCTCACAGGTCACCTCTGCACAGGTGAGGAGCTGGGAGGAGCCCTGGCTGTGCTGGGGTGTCCCAAAGACATCCAGGCTCACCCACCACAGCTGCAAAGCAGCAGAAGCAGCCCTGGCAGTGTCAAAGCTCTCCCACCAAGCCTCTTGCACACTGGTGCCCCAGAACACATCCTTGGGATGCCCCAAGGCTTCGACTCTGTGGTGGAAGACACTTGGAGACACCACTCCACTTAGAAGTCAACCAATGAATGTGTGTGCAACGGAGGTTTTGGACTAAACTTGTTTTCTTAAAAAAATCCTACATAGTAGGCTTGTAATGGCAGCGACACTGAGTCCTGATGGCTTTTGCAAGCCTGCTGACACAGAGGACACTCTTACCCTCTTCCCAGCACGTCCATACGGGGCTGCAATCGCCCCACCACGGTGCAGATTCATCCACTCCTGCACAAACATCCAGGGGAGCCAAAACCGCCCTCAGAAAGGTGAGCAGCCGGCGCCGCGTAATCCCCAGCGCTCTGTGGCTCCTGCACCATGAGTCACCAGCTCCCCAGCAGACTTACAGCCTGGCAGCCAAATCGAGCGGACAATTGCAGCCCCAGCCAAGTTCCCAAGTGAGATGGGGCGAGGCAGTGATGAGCTGTCATTGCACATCGTTGCATCTGCTGCAGAAGGCTTTGCCCACAAAGTGGGTGTCTCTCCTCTCTTCCCACCCTCTGCTGGATGTCACTAGCCTCCTGCCCCTTCTCCAGCCACATCGCCTGAGCCTTTCACCCAGGTACCTTCATGTCAAAACTCCCACCCCTCACAGCTCATCCTGCTCACCAGTTCTTCTTTACTGGTGGGGGAAAGGTCTTCTCACCAGGGCCTGGCTTCCACTAAACATCTGCCCAGCTGCAAGCACTGTGCTCCCCCATAACAGCAGGGTGAACGGAGAGAGAGGGTCACACCAGGCAACGGGACGAGAAAGGCCATCCCACTGTGGTTAGAAAATTCTGCCCGAAAACAGACCCTTTTTCCTAGGAAAGCCTCTCTGAGCAGCACCTCACAGGGCAGCTCAGAGATGTAGCTGGGTGGGAGCTTGTCCATGTCCTGAACTTTGGTGAGGTGCTACACCAGGGCCTCTTGAGCAGCAGCAGAACCCTGTGGCTGAGGGCTAGTTTGTCCCCTGTCCTCATGCCCTGGACATGTCATGCTCTCTCATTCAGTAACATTGCTGGGATCCCTGCGCTGGGTGATGAAGAGGAGGGAAAGGCAGTTGGTGGGAGGAAGGAGATAAGTCCTGGGCCAGCCACAGGCAGGGGGGAGTCTCGAGCTACTCGGCAGTGGGAGAGTCAGAGCAGGGCTGTCTCACTGAGACCCTGATGGACACCACAGCCACAATCATAATTTTCTCCCTGGTGGAGGACAAGAGGAGGCTGAGGAAGCTTCCTTCCTCACAAACCCAAATACATCCTTCAATGTGACTGAGGCTCAGGCAGGATCTCTGCCAGCAGATGGGAAATACTTTAGCTTTTTGTCTAAGCTGCAGTATTTTTCAGAGGACTGAATTAGACATAAAATATTTACAGCTCTTGCTCCAGAGGAAGCTGGGTTTGGGGATGTCATTCTGTGCTAAACAAAATCAGAGTTCTGCAGGGGAAAAGAAAGAGGGAGTCCATCAGGCCTCTCATTGAATGGCTTCCCCAGGATCAGACAAGAGCAGAAAATGTGTTGGTAAGGTGGTGGTGGTGATGACTATCAGAGGCGTTACATGGCAGAACCAGAGCTCACTGGTTGATTTAAAGGTTGTCTTGTCCTTCCCTACTCAAGTCCCTTGTATGTCCTTCCCTATATTGCTGCATATAGGGGATATGGCATGCTGCACCTGGTCTGGCTTCTAATCCATCCTCTTTCATCACAGCCTTAACCCAGTACCTTTTCTCCCTGCGGCTAACCCACACACAGCTCTGACCCCCCAGTCCTGTATTTCGCCATCGAAGGACAAGCCTGTGCTCGCTCCCAGCTCAGCCGGGGTGCAGGAACAGGGCTGCTGGGCAACCCAGCCCCAGCTCTGCCAGTGAAAGGCACTGGGTGCTCAGGAGGAGCTGGTCTGGGGCCCCCAGGTCACAGCCGACCACCTAGTTGGCCTTGTGGCATGCTTGTTGAACAGACACACAGCTGAGTGTTCATTGATGGTTTCACACAGGTGGGAGAGGGAAGACTTAAGTCTTGCTTGGGTAGGCTGGGATATTTATAAAGCAAACCAAGCAGGACTTCAAGGCAACAGTAAGCCTCAAGCTTGCTCATGTCTACCACATAAAAGAGAGAGTGAAAGCCCTGCTGTGGTGGTGAAGAGAAGAGAAACAAATCTCCCTCCTCCTTTCTACAAGAGAAATAAGTCTCCATATCCCCAGGATTCCGGAGCCAATTATGAGGACCTTATCTCTGCTCCCAGGGTCAGTCATAGCACAGACACCTAATTGTTTTGCCACTGGGGTCAAAGAAATGCATCCATCAGCCACTTTCTCCTGATTTTCTCCTGGCTACCCTGCCTTCTCTGAGAACTGTGTGCTGCGGCATCACAGTCACCTCCTGCCCTGCATCCTCTGCAGGTCCCTCTTCTAATTGCAGGAGGACCTGGATGCATTCAGGTCTCAGCCCCACCTGACATGTGTCCCCTCTGCCCACTGGCACAGGAGGAGCCAGGGCTGCTCACTGAGCATAAGGGTGGCACAATTATAAGCCCCCACAACTCATTATGCTGAGCAAGGGGTTGGCCACCAGTCTCAGATATGGCATGGTGGGAGGTGAGTTCCTGTCACCAAGCGCCAGCATCACTCTCTCCAGTTCTTGTGAAAAATTAGATAAAACATTGGTTTTGCTCCATATCAGAGTAAAAACAAAAGCTGAAACTTCCAAATATCTCATAAAAGATAAATGCCATTTTCCAGCCAGGTCTGCTTGCTGCTGCTGCAGAAAACAAAGCTGTCTCCACTATAAAAATATCAGCATTGCAGTGGCATTTGTTCCAGCTGGAATGTGAAACACCAGCTCCTCTTCTCCCTTCATGTAACTGCTTGAATACTCTCTCGACTTGCATTTTGTAGCAATAAGGCGTTTTTGATTTGTGGATGTTATTTAAGCTCTCAG
The DNA here is from genome assembly GCA_013400375.1 of Thinocorus orbignyianus. Taxonomy (NCBI): domain Eukaryota; kingdom Metazoa; phylum Chordata; class Aves; order Ciconiiformes; family Thinocoridae; genus Thinocorus; species Thinocorus orbignyianus. The sequence goes on from VXBW01006960.1 coordinate 944,740, forward strand.
CAAGGAACCAAAGTAACAATTATCCTCCCCATGGTCTGGTGATTCATGGGAGACTCTGACGAACACAGTGATGCTGTGTCACCGGTATGAGTTACTGGTGAGGAACAACCACAAAGAAAGTCTCCTTTGATCAATTATGGAAGATCAGCGTCTAACAGGATGTGTCCAGCTGCATCCTGGAGACTGAGACACCGGGTGATTTAATCATCCCCTGAGGTAACACACAGCCAACTATTACCTTCACACTGAGAAAAGTCATTCACATTATTGAAAAATTCACCAGTGGTGGGCAGCACTTCTCAAATGGAAAGAGCTCCAGGTGCAGAGCACAGAAAGATTGACTCAAGTCAGCGACGTTCTCGTTGTTGGCTTCAAATGGTGGACCAGACTCCCCAGTTGCAACAAAGTGAGCATATGAGAATGGCTTGATCTTTTTGCTGTATGATATGCAAGAACTGTCCTACCCCTCTTTACAGCCAACAAGACACCTCCTTTAACACCAACATGTTCGTGATGCTGCCAACAAATTAAACAACTTTCCTCTGCCGGGTTTTACCAGGCTGCTCACTGTAATTGTCAATCCTACCCACCTTAGTCACTGTGATTTTCTAATCAGAGACAACTTGGACGCGAACTCCTTTCAGAATTTTGTGGTGTTTTTTTTCCTACCACTCATAAATGAAGGATAAGCTTGAAATTCTATTAAGTACATTAAATTCTGCTTGACTTCTTCTCCCACAAAGAAAACAACTGCTCTCAAGCCTTCTTCTGTTCTTCCTGTAGCCCACATGCAGGAATTGTGCCTGGTGGGTGTGAGCAAATTGGAGGCACCTTCTTCCAGTGCATGGAGCAATCCCATGGATTTTCCCCGTAGGATAGTGTGACAGAGGCTGCCTTTTCCCTTTTTCCTCCTCCCAGAAACCACTTACCTCAAGCTCATCATCACTACAGCTCAGAGAAACCCATTGGCGCTCCCTGATTTCTTCCACATCTCAGTTCTTTCCCTCCCCACCGAGCAGGCAGGGTCCTCTGCAAAGCCACCTTTCTGCCCTCCTATGGAGACAGTAAACTACATCAGCTGTACAGCTTGGGTTATCTGAAAAGCCAAGAATTAAGCTTTTATTCCAAGAATCTTTTTTCATGAAGGATGAAACATTGCATATATGCCCTGGATGGGAACTGAGAGAGACCAACTCTACCTCTTCTCCCATAAGCAAACTATAATAGCTCATTCTTGTTTATCTGTGGTTTGGGCTGTGTTTCTACTGCTGTTTTTTTTCCCAGCACACTGGCCTCCACAGTTTTCCTGAGGTCCGTCATTTCTGTCAGCAGTGACCAGGCCACACTGAAGACCCAGGGCTGCTCCTTGCCCACAGAAGAGCCCTGTTCACCCACCATTGCACACAAGGGGGTCAGCAGCAGCTCCCACAGCCCCTGCACCCACCCTGCTGCCTCCCAATCAACAGAGAAATCAGTAGTTCCCTGGAAAATGTCAATTAATCCCTTTTCACCCCCTTTCATTTCAGGAATGTACCACTTAAAACTTCTGCCAGGAAAAGTTTCTCAGGCTGGAATTTTTAGCCCATGTGTGGAAAAGCCACCTGGGTGGCACCAGCAGCTAGTGGTGAGGGCAGGCAACGGTGGGACCTCAGATGACCTGCTTCAAATGCAGATCTCAGACTTGAGCTTCCCACACTCCTAACCCCTTGCTTACGATCTTGGGCTCTAATTCTTCCCAACAGAAGCAATAAATCAGAAAATATAAAGATGAGATTTGGTCCTACTCAGAAGTTGGGGAAAGGGTAAAGCTAGAAAAAATATTTCTTCCCAGCTCAAGCTGTTTTACTCCCAGGGAATGTTCTCCACATGATTCCCATGATGTCTGCGTGTCCTGAGCCAAAATTGCACCATCCAAGCTGTGGCTTCTCTCTACTTGGCTCTGGCAGAGGAGAAGGGCTACAGGTTTCAGCGGGTGTTTAACAGCCTGCAGCCAGACTGAAATGCCGAGGTGATGGTTTTCCTGTGCTAACTCCACTCAAGCCTTCTGCCCACCCATGTCCTGCCCAGGCAAGCAAACACCACACGTGGCTGTGACTGCTTTTCCCTAATAGTCCATCCTAATAGTCCATAGTTTGTGAGTTCATCCTCACAAACAATATCGCCTCACCCAAACACCTTCCTGTCAAAACTCCCACCCCTCACACCTCATCCTGTTCACCAGTTCTCTACTGGTGAGGGAAAGGTCTTCTTACCAGGGCCTGGCTTCCACTAAACATCTGCCCAGCTGCAAGCACTGTGCTCCCCCATAACAGCAGGGTGAACGGAGAGAGAGGGTCACACCAGGCAACGGGACGAGAAAGGCCATCCCACTGTGGTTGGCAAATTCTGTCTGAAAACAGTCTCTTTGTCCTAGGAAAGCCTTTCTGGGCAGCATCTCACAGGGCACCTCGGGGACGTAGCTGGGTGGGAGCTTGTCCATGCCCTGAACACTGGTGGGTTGCTGCAGTTACCTTGCGGGTGCAGGAAGGGAAGGAGGGGGTGGATGGGAAGCTGGCTGGGGGGCTGCTACCCTCCCAGCATTTTTGTGGAATGAGATTTTTGTTTCCCTTGTTTTCCTTTACCAGCACCCAAAGTGGAAAGTTATCTCCAGCCCCATCTAAGGTTTTGTTTTGAACACAACTTTCTCTTCTTTCCTTCACAGTTTTAATGACAACAACAACAACCAAAAAAGTAACATCCATCTAAATCCACACCAGAGTGCGTTTTCTTTCCTCCTCCAGTTTGCCAGCTCAGTAGCCAAACCAAACACAGCCGTCCCCACGCCTGCTCTCCAGGCACTGCTGGATCAATAAATAGCACAGCTCCATTTCCAGCTTACCTTCAGAGGTCTCTCCTTATCCTGTTGGCCGTAACCACCTCTCCTGCCATGAGTTTGCCCAGCCCCAGCATCCAGTCCCCTACCAGCTCTGATGCTGTCCCACCTGCTCAGCGGTGGCTCAGGGGTCTGTGTTGTGAAAACAGGCATCAGGCAGCATTGCTTGGGATGGGATCCACGTTTACGTGGTGGTGGAGTTATTCCTGGCTCATGTCGGTGTGTGTGGGTGCAGGACTCGGTGCAGGGAGCTAACATGAGCCTTTGACATCACTGGTTAAATTTAGGGGATTAGCACAGTCCCAAAATGGTCTGGAGGAAAGCTACTGGCAGGCTGGCAGGAGACAGGCAACACCCTTCAACCACCTCCCACCCCAAGCACAAGGGAGAGGATGGAGCCGGGAGTTTCTGCACAAGAACCACTGCTACATCCCTTCAAAAATACCCCCTCCCAGCAAGGTGAGCCATGTTCTACTGAAGCACAAAAGCAAAGAGCCTCCCTGAGTCTGCCTGTGCAAGGCCATGAAATCACACAGCCCCATGGAGTCACTGGTCCTCCTCCACTGGTTGGGGTGGAAGCCTGGGGGGTGATGGAGTTGTCCCCCACATGGCAGAGATGTGGAAGGAGAGGTGACACTGAGAAGTTCCCAGCCCATGGACTCCCTGAAGAGCCTCCAGCAGCCACCATGTCCCCTCTCCAGGGGATGATGCAGCTCTCACCAACCAGCCCAGCCCCAGGAGGAGCATACCTCCAAAGAAAAGGAACGGGAAACAGTCACAAAAGAGGCAGCTCCCCCAAAAAGATGAAGAGGAAATTCTAAAATCCAAGAAGAGCCTCTGAATACCAAGTCTCTCTGCCGTTTGTAGAGGTGGGTGGAAGCTGTAGTTGTGCAATTGCAATTCAGGTTGGTTTCAGCAACATCGGTATGAACAGAAGATGGCTTCTTCCAATTATGGTGTCTTTCAAGGACACTTCATTTTTTTCTCTTTATTCTTTGGTAATTCTTGCAAAGCCCTCTCTAATCTTTGTGTGAAGAACATCCCAGGAAGATGTTGCTTTGAATTTTCACATACCTTCAAAATGGAGATCATGGGACACCCATGTTTGACACAACCAGAAGCAAGAGTTCTGAGTTTACCACCTTGCACAAGCAACTGCCTTGTTTTGCTGCAATGGTGTGGCACCAGAATAATAGAGACTGGAGCATTTTGGGTGCAAGAAAGGAGCCACCTGTTTGCTTTCCTGAAGGAGCAGGTCTGCAGCCACCAAACAGCAAGTGAAACAGCAGCCACTGGAAGTAACTAATTCCAAACCAGACCGTGAGAAACAAGATAACCCTTAATTAGTTTCTCAGTATTTGTCCCTAATTTGCTAATACCAAAAGGCACTGGAGCCAAGCAGGCTGATAACCCTCGAGCCCAGCCTCTTGTTTCTGACATTAATGATGCCTAAGAGTACACTAATATAATCTGTCCAACAAGTTGTAGAGTTTATTACTAGTAAAATGAAATTTTCTTCAGATCTCAATCAAATTTATTGGATATGTGGAATTTTCTCCGTCTCAAGGAAAATCATCATCACAGCTTCAGCCTGCGAAGCTCCTCTACGCCCATGGGATGTAAGAGGGTCAAGTTTAGCATATTCCCCACCCAGCCAAAGCCAGATAGGCCCTCATCAGCACTACATCAGGGGGGTGATGTGTTTCTCAAAAATCTGGAAGAGTTTTCATTGCAGAATTCAAATATTTTCCACACAAAAGCCCGTGTTTCAGTCTTGGGGTACAAGCACCGTCAAGGACCAGGTATTGTAATTTTAATTTTCTTTGCAACGTTGCTACTTGTGCATCTAGACATTAATTCACCTGTTTCACAACCACCTTTCACTGTGCATCATTCCCCAAGTTTTTAGAGTCCCTGACCGCTGAGGACATTTGCTGCAATTTGACTCTCCAGCTAATGAGCCAGATGCAGTGTTGTTCTCAGATCAGTCCCTCTTCTGCCCTCTTTTGTTCCTCCTTCTTCCTTTGATTAATGTGTTCTCTTTGATGCTGCTCACCCTCAGGGACATGTTTCAAGCTCCTTCATCTTCCTACCACCTCCTGCAGTCACTGAAGGTTATCAGTCCTTTCCACTGGCCCAATTACCTCTGCAGAAGAGGACCTGATTCCACCTCGGAGCTTTCATGTTGAAATGCTTGAACATAATGAGCTTGATGGTGATTAGCATGGATCCAGGAACTCATTGTGAAAAAACATGGAGGTTATTTACATGAAAAGTACTCATTATGTTCTACTAGAAACAGAAGATAGCTGGAGCAGACCTCCTGGGTCATCATACTCCATTGCTGTCTGTCACAAAGAATCACATCATAAGATCATGCTAAACCAACCAAGGTAAATTTCACAGCCAGTTTCATGCTCTATATCCAGTTTTTCTGGTATTAGGATGTTCTCACCTTCTGATGGTTAAAGACCTTCTCATTTCCAGTATAAATGCATTCACGGGCAGTTTATGTCCACTTGTTCTTAAACCTATGTTCTTAGTTTAAATAGTTCAGTCCCGTACTCTTTTCTAACCCAGGAATCTATTTTTAAAAGAGCAGTCATAACCCGTATATACAGCACTGAGCTGTATTATACATTTTGGCTGGTATATACTGGCCCCCTAAGGCTGTGACATGCAAACATTCATCTGCTTAATTTTATTCTAACATTTAGGCCTATTAAAATTAAAGGGACCATTCAGAAATAAATGCAGGAAAATCGGTTGTGTGATTGACCACATCTGTGTATTCTGCATCTAGAAAGTCTGTGCTGCTCTTCAAGAGGATTATAAGTATTTTCTGTCAATGGAAACAAATATCCTTTAACTTGTCTTCTTTCATTATGAAATTATGGAGCTCTACGACAAATTAATGCAATTACCGAGGCTGAAAAGATGTTAAAAGCATATCTAAAGCTGTGGCACTGTCTCAATAACCTTGTGTTAAGAGTAATACAGAAGCAAACCCGAAGGCCCTCATCCAGCAAGATGCAGAGCTTTAATGACAACTGTTCCTTATTGCTCAGCATGCAGCACTGTTATTTCTGGTTGTTATACATGCATTTTGCATGCCATTTAATAATTAAAAGCAAGGAAACTTTGTCCAGTTTAACACCACATTGTCCATAAAAGTAGAGAATACATCATTTTTACCAACACGTGGGGTAGCATCTAGCAAACTAAAATACATTTATTTGAGTGATGGAGCGGCCAACACCTCCCACCAGCTTCACCTACGCAGTGCCTGGGCATAAAGCTAAATTGTTATGCCAAATTCACATTCCAAGGAACTTTTGATACAGAAATACCGATTCCAGATACAGCTGCTTTGCTTTTTTTTTACCAACACAAATTCCTAACTCATGAGTGCACAAGCACAAACTCAGCCCATGGAAACCGGCAATATTAATTACAACTGGTGCAGCACGGTGGCTTCTCCTCCCATCAACCAACCCAGGGCTTTCGCTGGAGAAAAGCAGTCTGTATTGTGCAACCATCCTCAGCTCTTTGCTCTTTCAACCTGCATGCTGAAGCACTGAGTGAGCTTCAGCAGTTCCTTCCACATCAGTCCATTTGAATTCTCTCTCTGTGCATGTATATACATACAGAGATGTATGTATGCAGGGCTAGACAGCCAGCTCCCAGGTAGACACCTTGGCTCAGGTATCAGCCCCATGCAGCTGCATCCAACACTGCCAGAACAGCTTGACCAAACCGGGTTTGAAGCCCCATCCTCAGCGGCTACTCTGGGAGTCACATTCCAAATTTTGTCTGAGATAAGAGAACCTGTGGGTCTTTATTTGCTTGGCATGCGTAAGTCAGCTTTGGGCTAACCTCCCCCGCACTTCAGTCCAGTGCTTCCAGCAGCGCATCTGCAACCACCACATCAGTCCCAGGTGCTCCACTTCCTAGCAAATCTCTCTATTCCTAGCTCATAAAATATTTTCTATATTCCAAAAAGGCCCTTTTTTCCTTATTTTTAAGCAGTTTTTCTTAACAAAGACCTGTCTTAACAGAAGGCAGTGAGCATTTCTGAGAGATGATTCAGCCAACCAGCCTACCAGCTCTCATAAAACAGATGAATCTCCCTCCAGAGATACCCATCCTGATGACAAAAATAGCCTAAAGCAACTATTACAGAGCTGGACATTTGATTTTTGAATGTCCTAAAGAGAGGAGATGATTCCCACCCAAAATGGATCTATAGCTGAAATCTACTTTCAAAGTTTCCTGATCTGGAAGGGGTACATGGATGGAATTAGCTTCATCTGACTTAAGATGTAAAATTCATCCCATGTGAACAGAGGTGCGTGCTTTCAGGATGAGGTGAATCACACCAAATTCCTGACTTGGGATGGGCTGATCAACCCTCAAAAGCTTCCTCTCTCTTTCACTTCACTGACACCAGCACCAGATGACTCGTTTAGGTGAGCCATAGCCAGTAGAAGATGGCCACTCCCTGCAGTCCCTTTGCTCCAGGGGTTATAGGGCTGGAGCTGGGGCACCTACAGACAGCTTTGTTTTGTATTTCTTGCATTTAAAGGTCAGGATCTTCTACATGCTTTCAGTTCCTTCAACTTTAGGTAGATTTCCATCCCGTGCCCACTGACATACTTGCAAGGCAGAGTTAGGCACACGTGTGCCCCTCCCGCGACTGCAAAGTGGAGGGTGCTGGTGAGGGTTTTCCCAGGAAAAGATGGTGTTCTGCAAACTTTTTTTTCTCCTGGCAATTTAGATGCTCTGCATTTTCTCTTTGGGTGTTTCCTCAGTTGGTTTTCACTGTTGGTGTTCAGGCAGATGGATGTGCTGGTGAGCTTGGCAGAGGGATGCTCCACGCAGTAGCTGCATCTGCAGAAGGCAGCAGCCGGCTCCAGAGAGAAACCCTTCCCTGCAGACTGGTGTGACAGAAAGATGATGTTCCTCTGCCTGCCATTAAAGCAAAATATCACATTTCAGTTGAGTCCTGTCTAGAAGCGAATAGGAGACTGTGGCTGTTCTCTGGACTGCAATTAGCAGAAGGTGGTTTTAATAAACCCAAAGCAATCTGCTGCTGCTGGATAGGGTGGCAGACAGTGTTTCTTTCTGTAGCGTAGCTGTGGCTCTGTTTCTTACACACGCACATACTCACACACACGTGCATTTTTCCATCTTTCTCCATTCTCCAATTCCTTTCCTTGCATTATCATATAAATCACTCATCAGTGATTTCAGATTCCGTTCAGACACTTTACAGTTTCTCAGCTGGAGCTGAGAAGTTGATTATTTTTTTCTTTACAGCTCCACCTCTGCAGGGACTGCACCATTTTTTCCTGCAGCTTCAGTTTGGAGCTTCATGGAGAGCTGCTTCAAAGGCAGGAGCTGCAGGTCGGTGGCTTGGCCCCAAGCAGATGACCTCCTCTGGAGAGTCATCGCAGGCAAGCTTTGAGGAGCACAGTCTCCTGCATCTGCCAGCTGGGACCTGCATGGTGATGTCCTCAGCCTGCTTGAACCAAAACAGGTCAGATGATAGGCAAAGTTCTACTGTTCAACTGACTTAAATCTGGACAAACTAAAACTTGGTGGGCAAATTATATTAGTCGCTCTTGTCAGAGAGGTGCACACCCAGGGTTGTGCCAGTTTAATTAAAAATACTGCACACTTAAGCAGATACACCTTTCAATTTAGTACTGAACCTTTGATATGACATAGCTGGGTCCATACTTATCTTAACAGAGTCAAAACTGGACCACTCTTGTAAAATTCAAGGTAAATAACATAGGCCTCATTCTCTTCTGGTTTATTCTGGCAGTTATAACACAGGTGTTTCTCCATTAATTTCAGTCACACTTTTTCTAAACTTGTTGGGGAAGGGAGGAGGACTTGCACAGGCTTTGTTTCTTGTCTGGTCGAAGTTACAGTTGCTAAAGCAAAATTGGTTTGTGTTTTGATTTCCCAGAACTCATAAAAACAAAGCAGGCAGCTGAGATTGGCATGATGAGTTCGACAGGCAAGTTGTTCGGGAATGGCATTGAACCTGAAAAATAATTTTGTATTATTGTGATATTCATTGGTCTCTGGAGAATCTGAGATGGAAACCTGAAGAAATCAGCCTGAATGCCTTTACTTTGCTGCATGATAGAGAGAGGAAAAATTCCTACTGATCAGAAATGGGCATGAAGAAAACATTTTTTAGGAAGTGTCTGTATACTTGCTGCTTTTGGAAGTAGAAAACATTTTACCTGAAGCGCTCATACGTGCAAAATAACCACAAGCAGAAAGTCAACACAGCATGTTCTAATACAAAATGAAATATGACCTTTTAAGGAACCTCAAGCTTCTGAAGAGTAAATGTTAAATCTATATATAATTCGAAGTACATTGGCTAAATTAGATGCTGGATTCAAACCTACCTTGAATAAAGCCATCCTCCTATTCAGTTTTTGGCTTTATTTATTCTCTGCGGTTTTAAAAAAAAAAAAAAAAAAAGGGGGGGTTTTTTTTTTTAAATTTTGCTGTTTTTAACCAATTTACTGCATGGGGAAATCCTGCTGTGGGAAGCAGAGTGGCTGCAGTGTCTGTGCCCACACGCAGCTCCAGCAGCCCAAGTGCTGGAGGTAGTGAGGGTCCCTGGACATCAGATGCTGGTGGACCTAGCTTTTGTCCAGGGACTGCCAGGGCATTGTCCAGAGCCACACATGGGCCTTCAGGCCATGGATAAAATGCAAAGTGAGATATTGCAAGGTGGCATTCATCTCCTGGTCCTCACCACCTCTGCATGGTCAGTCAGCCTTTGGCAATTAAAGTAGGTTCTTTCAATAAAAATGTCAATTGTTGGGTACTGTAAGAACCTGTAGTTTTCCTTGATCTACAAATTATTACACTGCAATGTTATCAGAGAATGAAAACATGGAGTCAAACCCAGTTTTATCCTATTAAAACTCCCACTCACTCTTATTTTTAAAAGAATTTACTTATTTTGAAAGGAATTCTTTTGATAAGAATTTGAAAAGAAAGCACACAGGTGCAAGTATCGTCTTTGCCTTAAGTATAAGTATTGATTTAAAGGACTTCTGATCCAATTGGGCATGGCAAGATACTAAGAACTGAAATACTGAGATATTGAGAGATTTCTTGTTGATTATATTAATAGAGACAGGTATTCCTCGGCCCTGACAGTTCTCCCTGCCCTCAAATAAATAAATTCATGTGATCCTTTTCCCTTCTTGAAAATAATTTCCAGAAAGTTTTCTTACTGTTTAAGAGTATGTTGGCTCTTCACACACCAGTATTTAAACTCACGGTCACATACAGCTTAGCTCTCCTATAACCATCTTGTGGGTAAGAGCTGGGAAAGAGATTGGCCCAGCATGGGGATAAAACACAGGGAAATTGTCAAATACAGGGAATGGTTACTGCAAAAACAGCAGGAGTGGTCAAACACCGGATGCCAGCATCAGACAAACCATCTATTAATTAATTGACCAACTTGTTGGCCTCCTAATATTTGGAATACGAATAGGAAATCCACAAAATACTGCCATTTGAAATGCATGACTTGATCTTTTTAACTCCTTGGACTCATCATCTGAGTATCTATGTTTATAACACATGAAATTAAAACCACAGCAGGAGAATTACCTAGAGCTGTGTTTGCATGGCCAAGCGCTGTGCTTTCAATGTGGAAACAGTTTGGACAGGGACTCACCGGTGTCCAGCAAGGCTGGACTGGAAATGTATAAACTACCTGCAAAAAAAGGTTTAGTCTTAGTTCATCATTACAAATTACCATTTTTGGGAATGAAATCTGCACTGCAACCACTGCCTGAGCACAGTCTTCCTCCAGGTAACCGTGGCAGGGAGACAGCAAGAACATATTGATGCTCTTGAGTTGTACAAGTTGAGCCCAGAGCAAGGCCTGGAGCATTTCCTCCATGCCCAGCCCACGTGTCAGCATGTTTCAGCGTCTTCATCTGTTCCTATGCCGCACTACGCTGACATGATGGTTCATTTTCCAAACCATCTGTGCCAATGCCCGTTTCCTTACAGAGTACCTCGGTATCAAAATTAACAGCAGAATGAACTCAGAAAAAAATTCAGTGTAAAATATTCTAGTAATTCAACTTTTATATTATGCAGCAAAAGTACTCCTATGATGCAATGAAATGTTATTTCTTAAAGAATAATTTGAAATCTCTTGCAAACAGACAGGAAAAAAACTCTGTAAAGGGGGAAGCGACCTGGCAGAACCCAGAAGTTATATCTGTGTGCCTGCAGAGAAAGACATGATTTGTTTATACCCCATGTCTTAGGGCATTAGCGCAGAGTTTGCTCTTCAACACCAGAATGTGAATTTAAATATCATGATTCCTGACACTGTGCTACAGCAGGCACAAAAATTCCTCAGCTGTCCTAGTACAAAGAACAGGTTACTACTTTTTTTTAAATATAAAACCAAATATTTTCCCCTCTCTAGTGCAATAGACAGTTTGATCAAAACAGTATTGGCAGCCTTGAGGTTCCAACAAGATCACTGAAAATAATTTTTACCATATTATTCCTGTCTTTAGACAGAGAAGACGATCAGGAATCTGCAGGCTTGGCTCCTCCCAGCTCATAGGGATGGGAATGGGGATGGGAATGAGCATGGGGAGGGAGACGGGGATGCGGTGCTCACAAGCTGACCAGACCATGTGAAAGAAGCATTTGAAGAAAGTGAATAGTCACTTCTTATCTGTATCACTGCTGCTGCTTTTTTTCTTTTTTTTTTTTTTCCTCTGAGAGACAACCCCAGGGAAATACCATTCCTGCTCATAGTGCTGTTGCAGGATTGCTCTCCCCATCGCTGGTGGGCATGGGTCACCCAAGGTCACCCTCTGCATGTTCTGCCAGAGGCTCGATTTCACTATAGAAACTGAATTTTGGGGGATGTGATATATGCTTAGTGGAAGAAAAGCCATTTTTTAATAGTTTTGGACTAAACATGCAAAAAGCTCCTTAAAAGTCAGCTAAGGAGCAGGCACGACGCCCTCAGGACTCTTCTTTCCACCAACACAACAACTGGATGCTCTTGGATGCTGCTGCTTCTCCCTTCCTCTCAGGCTATTCACCTGCCCTGCCTGCTTCTGCCCACACAATGGCCCTGCCTTCCTCATCCTTCTGCTCCCACCAGGCTCAAAAGCAGGGCTAGCAGGAAAGTGGTGAGATGACGTGGAGTGATGCTTGCTGAGAGGCACTGGTGGGGTGCCTGCAGCGATGCATACTGAGACACCGTGCTGTGATGCCTCCTGCTATTGGGGTGATACCTGGTGGGGTGTCTGCTGTGATGTGTGTTGAGACACCATGTTGGGATGCCTGCTGGAATGCCTTCTACATTTAGACATCTTTCAAGACAAGTAAGATCAAGAATTTAAATCTTTGTCTTTTTTTTTTTTTCCCTTTCATCAAAGTGCATGTGTGTGCTGTGTGCAGATATGCAAATATATTTAAATATTTGTTTTTACGGTCTGTCATGTTCTAGAAGGTACGGTCCTAGACAGCCCGGTCCAAAGCCATGCTTCCAGCCAGCCCTCACAGTCATCCCTGAATGCTGGGACAGAAAGAGCAGCCATCAGCTGGTAGCCCCTCTCCTGCAACTGCAGGAGACGTTCTGCACAACCAGCAGCCACAACACTGGCACACTAACAACAGGTTCAAATCGCAAGCACATTGAGCAGTTTTTCAGCAGCCACAAGCTTTCTGGGAAGTCTCTGCAGTGCCTGGCAATGCCCCCTGTCCTCCTGGGGATGGCAGCTCTGGCCATGAAAAGGCTTCCCTGTGCCCAACACCAGCCTGTGCAGAACCTCCCACCCTACACCTCAGATGAGCCCACCTATTCACCAGGAACCACATAGAGAAAGCTGCATCTTGCTGAGCTCCTCCAAGGCTCCCCTGGACTCCTTGGGCATCAGAAAGGAGTTTCTGCACCAGCAGCGCTGCTTGTGCTGCAGGAGGTGGAAGAGCATTTCATCCACATGAGCATCAAACCCTCTTATTTGTATTCTTGGGAAATCTTTATTGTCCAGGATGTCTTCAATTCTGATTTCAAATGTTACGAAATGTTCAAATGCAGACTTCTTTCATGTATGATTCCAGAATATATTATCTGCTGCAATACCCATTTAATAAAGTTTCTTGGCCATTAAGGTTATTACTACATTTCACTCCAGTGCAATGGCTCTAAAATTGCATTGGCAACAACACAGAACTGCTGTAAGAAACTGGGGAAGCAGATTTATGTGAATTACTTTAAAAGAAATTCTACAGGTGTATTTTTCTCTTCCAGGAGGGATGTCTATTAGGAATTACCTTTAAAAACTAAGATTACAATAGTGAAATTGCTCTATATGTGATATCTTCTATTTTTAATGAACTGCAATCATCCTAAAGCAATAAAAAAGTTAACATGGGTTGCTGTGTATCCTTTGCAATGTAACTAATGACTGTCAGCAAGTTTCATATTGGAATTTTAATATACATCTATAATTTTAAAATATATATATATAATTTCTATGATAGAGTTAGGCAAGGCAAGTTTTTAGCATTTAGAAATGCTAAAAATAGTCATGCACTTCTTCGTTCAGTCCAGGTATATGGACTGGTTTTTATTTGAATATTTTCTGAGAACGCTGAGTGATGGCAGATGCCCTCTGAGGAACCTTCCCCCTACTTTGTTTGGCTCTCTTAACCAAGCTGTACACAGGTACCCAACATTTGCTCAGCCCAGTGTAAATCCCTCCTGCCATTCAGGGTGCATGCCAGGAGCCAAGGGATGCATTTCTCCTAGCTCACAGCAGTGAAATAACAGAGAAGACAAAAGAACACATATCCAGGTACTTATATACATTATATTTCTTAAATGTAAGTGAATTTAAGTGCAGATTTATCTCACCTAAGAATGCACTTGAAGTAACTAAGTCCTAGGATCCTGTCATAGAATCATAGAATGGTTAGAGTTAGAAGGGACCTTAAAAATCATCTAATCCAACACCCCTGCTGTGGGTAGGGACACCTCCTACCAGATCACATTCCTCAAAAACTCATCCGACCTGGTCTTGAACACTTCCAGGGATGAGGCTTCCACAGCTTCTCTGGGCAACCTGTTCCAGTGTCTCACCACCCTCACAGTAAAGAATTTCTTCTTAATATCTAATCTAAATCTACCCTCATCCAGTTTGAAGCCATTATCCCTCAACCTGCCACTAAATGTCCTTGTAAAAAGTTCCTCTCCAGCTTTCTTGTTGGCCCTCCAGGTGCTGGAGGCCTGGTCTCTACAAAGTCTCCTCTTCTCTAGACTGAACAACTGCAGCTCTCTTAGCCTGTCCTCACAGGAGAGGTGCTCCAGCCTCTCTGATCATCTTCATGGCCCTCCTCTCAACCCACTCCGACACATCCATGTCTTTCTTGTGTTGAGGTCTCCAGAGCTGGAGGCAGCACTCCAGGTGGGTCCTTCCCTAGGATCCCTATGCAGTCACTGCATGAGCCGAGCATCACTGAAGATGGGCTTGATCCCTGTAGGATTTGCGTACCTTCGTGGAGCTGCATGGCTTTCTTCACCGTGCAAAGGTGGACCCTGCAGCAACCACACATCTCCAGTTGGTGTCTAAGTTAAATGTCAGGGGAGGTGAACATGGCATTAACAGCAGAGACAGAAGCACTTGGTGTCTGTGACACCGTGACCCTTCACTGCAAATGCAGCCTTCACATCTAAGCAACTTCATGGGCTTGGGAGGAGAAAGATATCTACTGATATAAAACTAAGCAGTGTCTCTCTACATCCAATTTCCTTATAGAAATAATAAACATTAAAACTTTAGAGTTTTTGTAAATATATTTGCTGGGGGGGGGGGGGGGGAGGGGGCCACCNGGCTCACCCTCACAGAGAATCTGTTCGGTCTCCTAAAGTGTGAAAAAGAAAAGAAGAAATGTCATAAACCTGTCTTTGTGCTGAACCCTGTGATGATGTTTAACAGGTGGGGAACCTCAACACCCGTGGCCATCTCTGGCTGATTTTACTGTTAGGATAAAGAACAGAATGGGTGTATAACATACATGAGATTATCCACTCTTACACATGACATTTAGGATGTTCTCATCATTTAAGGTGATGCCACGCTCTCAGTTTACTAGACATCACTTGTCTGTGCTCAGTAACAATGATGGGGGTCACATGCAGTCTAAAAGAAGAAAATATCTTCACATTTCTCCACCAGCATTGAAGGCAGAGTTGTATAAGACACAGGGTAGGTGGCCTGGGAGGTCTGATTCCCAGCTAGGGTTCTATTCCTGCTCCCACCACTTCCAGATGAGTCATCTCTCATGATTCTGCTTATCCATCTGTGCTCCTCAATACCCATTCACATCTCAGCTGGCAGCACCCTGAGAGCCGTTAGCTGACAATTACTGTACCAATAGCCAAAGTTAGGTTGATCAAAATTTAAATACACTTTTAAAAAAACAAAACATCCTGAACTGAAAAGATGGTTGCCAGGGCTGCAGAGACCAGTGTTAGGATCAGGAATTATGCTCAGGATACTGCTGGTCCTCACCACATGCTCATAAAATCAAACCATTACCTTACTACTGCCCATCCTTTTCATAAAAATGACAGACAGTCAATTAGTTAACATTCAAATGAATGAAAACTTGATGAAAACTGCTCTATAAAGCACAGTAAAAGGTAAGTGCTGGTAAAATATGCAGAGAACAAAGTGTGTGCATTTTCTACTGTGAGCTCACATTAAGTTTGCATTATTTGAAATGTAGGCTAAGCCTGTGACTGTCAGTTAGTTTTAACACATTAATGTTCGTGTGTGGCTTTCATCAGAAGTGCTTCACATTTTGTGAATTACAGAGAGATGAATAATGAAATGCTGCATTTTAGTGAGTCATTGTCTGTGTCCCAACAGCTATAGAGAGTGAGGCATGGAAAGCTAGACCATCCATGCAACAAAGCCATGGGAATGAAGTGCAATTTAAGCTGTTTCTCAATGACAGAAATATTTACACCCTTGCAGCAAGACCAAGCATTTTGCTGAACTTCTGTCATACCTGTCACATAAATATTCTATTTAAAGATGGTTCATAGTGGAGGACTGATCATGACTGATGACAATTTTTTTTCCAAAAAATCTAATATTTTATTAAAATTATTTATTAATTATTTTAATTACTTCTCTTCTGAATCCATCTGGCTTTGACTTCAGCCACTAGATTTTGCTACAACTTTATCTGATACAATGGGAAGTCTATAATAAAATTTGTTGCTCAAATAAATAGCTACAAGGATCAAAGTTGACTCTCAACCTTCGATTTGTTAAGCCAAGTAGATGAGTTCATTAAGAGTCTGATGATAATACTTCATTAAATCTGTGACTCACCTCTAAACTGTCCCACTGACAAACGGTTACCCAGACCCTCACAGCTCACTAATTATCACCGCACAGCCAAATGAGGTACAATAACTCATCTACTCCTACTTGATATTTTCCTGCCTGTCTGCATTTCTCCTGGTAGCTTTAGGCTTTTCCATGGTATGAGAAGACCAAGACCAGCTCCAAGACCAGCCCCATCTGCTCAGAGCTTTACTCAGTTGGGTGTGGAAAGCCTCTAAGAAGGCAGGCTGCAGAGCCTCTTAGGGGGGGCTGAGTGGGTGTTGTTATGGGGAAAAAGCTTCTCCTTACACCCATCCAAACCTCTCCTATTTCAGCTTATGCCCATTGCCTCTTGTCCTCCTGCCCTGCACCACCGTGCGGAGCCCAGCTCCTCTATGACCTCCCTGGAGGTAATGGGGCTGCCCTTGTGTCCTCCCAAAGCCACACACTTTCTGGCAGGAGAGAAGCCCCATGTTGTATAACCAGGTTCACCAGATGTCTCGCTGCCTCCTGCTCCTCAGCCAGAACTTTGCCATGGCCAGAGGTAATTCGGGCTGCTAGGCATCCATGGCCTGTCCTCCTTCCTCTTATTTTCCGAAGTTTGGGTCAGCTGCGAGTGGTACCAGTAGGGATTTTGCAGTATTCCAGTGATGATCTGATTTGTCTCAGGCGGCCCAAGTAGAAATTAAACTTCAGACAGGCCTAATAAGGAAGGCAGACATGACAATAATAGCAGCAGTGTTAGAAAAGCCTTACCTCATGACGCTGGAATTAGGGTGGGCCACCAACCCATTTCCCAGCCTTCTGCCTTGACAGGGCCTTTATTGGCACCAAGTGTCGGGAGTGATGTGAGCTGTGAAATAACGTATTTACATTTGGAGCGTGTGCTGGTTTTGGCCGGGATAGAGTTAATTTTCTTCACAGTAGCTACTACGGGGCTGTCTTTTGGATTTATGCTGCAAATGGTGCTGATAATGCAGAGGTGTTTTCATTATTATTGAGCAGAGCTTACACAGAGCCCAGACCTTTTCTGCTCCTCACACCCCACCAGTGAGTGGGCTGGGGGTACACAAGGATCTGGGACGGGACACAGCTGGGACAGCTGACCCCAACTGAACAAAGGGATATTCCATACTCTACGGCAACATGCTCAGTATATAAAGCTGGGGGAAGAAGATGGAAGTGGGAGTCATTTGGAGTTATGGTGGTTGTCTTCCCAAGTCTTCATTACACGTGGTGGAGCCCTGCTTTCTCAGAGATGGCTGAACACCTGCCTGCCCATGGGAAACAGTGAATCAATTCCTTGTTTTGCTTTGGTTGCATGCATGGCTTTTGCTCTACCTATTAAATTGTCTTTATCTCAACCCACGAGTTTTCTCACTTTTACCCCTTTAGTTCTCACCGCCATCCCACAAGGAGGGGAGCAAAGAGTGAACAAATAGCTGGATGGTGTGATTTAGTGCTAAACTGATGAGCTGCCAAGGCATTATTACATTTTATACATTGTGATTTCTATAATGCTTGATGCCACTTCCTGCACCCTGCACAATCCCTGCATGCCCTTAGAGGATTGAAGAAAATAATTTGGTTTATGGCTATAACTGAGGTGGGCATCTGAGTTAACCCCTGATGTCCCCATGCACAGAAGTCAAATCAAATGGGCAGACTTCCATAATGAGGCCAATAATGAGTGATGTGCAATTTCAAATCAAATAGTGTGACCCAATTATAGTAGTGTTTGAACTTCTACAGTGCTGACAATTCTTCTTTTTAATAACTTAGATGGGAAGAAAAAGAGTAAAGAAAGCCAAATTTACTGTTAATGTGGTGGCAATAACACAGGGGCAAAATTTTCTTACTACTAATACACGAATAAAACTGTTCCCTCTCATCCTATTTCTACACTCACTGATAAACAGCCCCTTCCCATCTATCCTGTAGGCATGCTTAGGTACTGGAAGGCTGCTATAAGGTCATAGAATCATAGAATGGTTAGAGTTGGAAGGGACCTTAAAGATCATCAAATTCCAACCCCCCTGCCGTGAGCAGGGACAGCTCTCACTAGAGCAGGCTGCTCAAAACCTGAGCCTTCTCTTACGCAGACTGAACAACCCCAACTCACTCAGCCTGTGTTTATAGGAGAGGTGTTCCAGCCCTCTGATTTTTTTTGTGGCCCTCCTCTGCAACTACTTCAACAGGTCTGTGTTTGAACAAGGTGCTTATATTCGCAGAGCCTCAGACTCCAGCGCCTTTGGTCAGGGTGGCCAAAGTGAGTGTTGCCACCTCAAGAAGCTGTTGTTGGGCACACTACAGCGTGCAGGTAGTACTGCAACATCCTTCATACAAGCAATTTATTCCTTTTAAGAATCAGTTACCCCTAAAAAATC
>VXBW01006960.1:963466-990868 GCA_013400375.1 Thinocorus orbignyianus
AAAAAAAAGAGAGAGAGAACAAAACCAAGCTGGGAGGTTTTTGAGTATTATATTTGATATGTGTGGAATCACACTCCTGACTAGACCTACTCTCTTCTCGGAAGATGAGCAGCAAACTGGTACTTGCCAAGTCAGTGCACAGCTGGATGTGCTTGCTACATGTGTTTTTGTTGAGATTACAAGCACCCAAGCACTGGGTGACGTTCCCATGGGCAAGGCAGCAGGATGCGAATTTTAACGCACAGTTGGGGTTACTGCTTTATATTCACTCAGGCATCCATTCTCACTGTGTTTGAAGAAGATGCAGCCTGACTTCTGGCCCTTAGGGAGAGGAGATGGAGAAGGAATCAAGTCTTGACAGTTCAGAGACTGGAAACTTTAAAGCAGTTACTTTGGATACTGGTACCAGCATGACTACCAGAGAGGGGGGCTGCATTTTGCAAAGCCTGCCCTGGAGGCTTTGCTCCCATAGTTGGGCTCTGGCTGGCATTTGGATGAGCTGGCTGAAAACTGTATAAGGCATATTTGTGCAAAGAGTAGTCATTTCTTTATTTTTTTTTAGAGTAGGCATGAAGAGGCTGTGGTGGGAGTGGGGTGGAAGTGCAATAGGTGTAGGAGTAGCAGCTTGGGCAACACCACATCAAGCTGCACATCTTTTAGTGAGGTATATTTGCTTTTTTTCCCCTCCCAGAACTGGGCTAAAGTAACCCTGCTGCATTTTCTCCCTGGCCTGGTAGTGTTGATGTCACGGGGGCCTCACCTGCCAATGTTTCATCTCATTTGATACTGGCAGCATTTGGCCTGGAGCTGAGTCATTAGTTTATTCAGCTTTGTCCATTTAGGCAGATATCTTCAGCCTAAATGGACCAAGAGATCTGTTATATGGATCTCATTTTTCAGCTACCATCTTGTATGAAAGTTTGCAGGGCAACTATGTTAGTTAGACTTCATAGATTTATCATGTTTCACAGGAAAAAACTGTGTACATTAAAGTTATGGAAAATCCTCAAGCATGAGGAGATGTGTGGCAATAGAGTACTGTTCCGTCACTTCCACGTCTTCTGAGGATGGATGTGGGTGCTGTGAAATTTATATGTGGATCTAGCTATAATATTGCTGGAATAATTAAACTGAAGGCATCTGGGATTACCAGTGTGAAGGGAAGTATGTCCTAGGAAGGAGCATGTGCCAGGGGACAGACCAGCCAGTGGGGACTGTTAGCCCCAAGACCACCTGCCCAGGGTCACTGTCCTCCTGCCTAAGTAGGAAGACCAAGCCAGAGACAACCTCTTTCTCTGCAAAATGGACACTGGAAATATTTCAGGCTTATCTTCACATAGATCCCGGAGTTGCGGTGGTCTACCAGGTGTTGTAGGAGGATTTAGCAGGTAGACTTGACCCTGGTGCAGTACCAGAACCAGTGCAAGGTGCCTGTCCCTTCAGGGTTTCCACATGTCCCGCTGGTGCTTTGGCACTGCAGAGCTTAAAACCAGAAGGGCCTGTGTGGGGTTGTTTTGCCTGGGTCATGGGAAGTAGCTCATATGAGAGAATGCTATAAAACTGATTAGCTTTTCTCATTCATCAATAGATCAGAAATTAATTCTACCTCCTTTTCTAATTTGTCATTTGAGGATGGATTAGCCATAAATTAAAAAGTTTCTTGGTCTTCAAAAATAAGCAGATGCTTAGTTAGACAATTGGGCAATTATTTAGACAGCATTGCACATTTTAAGCTGAAAAAGGACAGATTTGTATGGAATATTAGGAAGAAATTCTTTACTGTGAGGGTGGTGAGGCATTGGAACAGGTTGCCCAGAGAAGCTGTGGATGCCCCATCCCTGGAAGTGCTCAAGGCCAGGCTGGATGGGGCTTTGAGCAACCTGGTCTAGTGGGAGGTGTCTGTGCCCATGGCAGGGGGGTTGCAATAGATGACCTTTAAAGGTTCCTTCCAACCCAAGCCATTCTATGAATCTATGATAACCCTGACTCTGTGTTAGGGATGTGAAGCAAGGAGCTGACAGTTTTGAAAGAGATGTCAGAGCTCGGGAACAATTCTCCTATAGCTGTGCAAGCATTTAACATTAAATGTCAGAAAGGAAACTCCTTCTTCCAAAGGAAATCTAGAAATCTAGAATGTATGGGCAATATCTGGGAAAAGCAGGAAAAAGAGAAGGGTTGAGAAGCATGAGCAATGAGGCTTTGGCAGCATAGCGGGTGCTCTGATGACATCGATGCGGTGTCTTCCCACCTCATTCAGCTCCTCTACATGCAGTTGAGGACCACAAGATTTCCTCAGACCCAAACTTGACAGCTTGTGCCAGCTCACAGTGGTATTTGGGTGAGTATGGCTAGAGCCCTGTTACTTAAGGAATTGAGGTTCAGTCCTTCCTTCCTTCCTTCCTTCCTTCCTTCCTTCCTTCCTTCCTTCCTTCCTTCCTTCCTTCCTTCCTTCCTTCCTTCCTCCCTTCCTCCCTTCCCCTTCCTTCCTTCCTTCCTTCCTTCCTTCCTTCCTCTCTTTCCTTCCTTCCTCTCTTTCCTTTCCTTCTTTCCTTCTTTCTTATGACACACAGCTGACTCCTTCACATCAACAGCTTACAATGAAATTTCCCAACATGGATTAATCATTTCACACTAAAAAGTGCTGTGGTTCCTCCACATGATGCTTATAGCAAAAAACCTGTATGGAAAGCTCACCTCCTGCAGTCAAGGAATTTCTACTCATAGGAACGCATGCTGCAGATACAAACTGTACAGCATTAAATAGCAATCCCCTACGGCTATTCAAAGATCACTTGTTTTTTTCTTTACAATTGAGACCAGGACATAGTTGGTCTTTCTCCAATAACAGGCTTTTCTCCCCAGGGTTTGAAAGTCTGTGTTAACCACAAAGCCAGCATGATATGTTACCACATGAGCCAGTAATGTGCCATTGTTGCCAAGAGGGCCAATGGAATTCTGGGCTGCACAGGGAAGAGTGTGGCCAGTAGGTTGAGGGAGGTCATTTGCCCCCTCTATTCTACCCCAGGTGAGGCCACAACTGGAATACTGCATCCAGTTCTGGGCTCCTCAGTTCAAGAGAGAGAGGGAACTACTGGAGAGAGTCCAGCCTAGGGCAACCAAGATGATTAAAGGATTGGAGCACTTCCCTTATGAGGAAAGGCTGAGAGAACTGGGACTCTTGAACCTGGAGAAGAGAAGGCTGAGGGGAGACCTTATTAATGCTTATTAATGCTTATCTGAAGGGTGGGTTGAAGGAGAATGGAGCTGGACTCTTTCCAGTGGTTCCCAGTGACACGATGAGGGACAATGGGCACAAGCTGAAACATAGGAAGTTTCATTCAAATATGAGGAAAAACTTCCTTGCAGTGAGGAAGTCCCCTTCTCTGGAGACCTTCAAGACCCACCTGGATGCGGTCCTGAGTAATGTGCTCTGGGCAATCCTGCTTTAGCAGGTGAGTTGGTCTAGATGATCTCTAGAGGTCTGTTCCAAGTCTGACAATTCCATGACAATTCCATGAAAGAACGCTTGAGAGGTAGTCCCAGGCTGAGGAGACACACAGAAATACACAACTGACAGTGAAAATTAGGTTTGTGAACTTGTTCTCTGCTCTTTTATTAAGATTTCTTGGCTGGGAGAGCTTGTCTACTCAAAGAAATTTGGCTCACAAGCTGCATGGCCAGATCTCAAATATAAACAAACCTCTGTTTCTGCAGAAGCATTTAATTTAGTATGAAAAATAAGAGTTTAAGCACACACTAGCAAAACTGAGAAAAAGCTATGAAATAAGCAAACTTAGTTTTCAAAGAATCTCATTGTATTTCATCCTATTACGCAAGAAAAACAACTTAATATTGGCTAATTAGATTGGATGGCAGTAACCAACATGATGTAACCCCTCTGAAGAGAAGACATTCTTAGTGTACTGCCTATTTTATCAGCTAGTCTCCTCAGAACACAGAACCAGCAAGTGGCAACCAAGAACTACAGTGCTATAACACCATCTAGGGGACTTAGTCACATCTCGGCTCATGAGAGACATTTGGAGCTGGCAGCCCAGCAGCAGGTGAGAAGGGCCCCACTTTTAAGGAAAGTAGAACTGTTCCAGCCCCAAACCCTCACTTTCATTACCTTTTCCACACAACTGATTAATTGCACAGCTCTGAAATCCTCTTATTTTTAACTGTGCTACATCCGTCTCTCCTTTTTTTTTCCATTTTCACCTAATTTTACCACGTATGGTGCTACTCTAGTCTTCATTTCCCCTGCCTGTGGCCACCAATAAGAACTGAATATACATATATATATATACCTAAGTATGTGCTATATGAAACCAAATACTTTAAGAGGGATTAGACTGGTTAAACACAACTGAAACAAAAATTATTTTTAAAGGCTGCTAAACCCATGAATGAGGGATAGTTTGCTACAAGAAGAAGTAAAATTAAACCTGACTTTGCAAAATGACTGTCCAGTTTCTTTTCACATCAAGATTAGCAGTGAAGAGCACAGTGCAACTCCCTCTTCTTTCAGCTCATCTCAGACTTTACTGAGTGCAATTGCAGCCGAAGTCCTCAGTTCACATGATGCACGGGCACTCTGGGTCTCACTATTTCTGAAAAAGGTAGAATCATAGAATGTTTTGAGTTGGAAGAGAGCTTTAAAGATGGGCAGGGACATCTTCAACTACATCAACAACAATCAGGTTGCTCAAAGGCCTTCCAACCTGACCTTGAACACTTCCAATGACAGGACATCCACAAATTCTCTGGGCAGCCTGTTCCAGTGTCTCACCACCCTCAGCATAAAAAAATTCTTCCTTACATGAAATCTAAATTGACTCTTTCATTTTAAAACCACTGCCTCTTGTCCTGTCACTACAGCCTTGCTAAAAAATCTCTCTTCATCTGTTTTATAAGCCCCCTTTTAAGGGCTGGGGCTTCCTGCTCTACACCCATCCCCTTGCAAAACGGTTTCTTATGGGTCTGCAGGTTGAAGCCCATCCATTCTATATACATCATAGCTGAAAAAGATTAGTCTTTAGACCTCAAAAATAAAGCAAAGTATTCATTTCAAGTTCTGACTCCAGTGTGTATGCTTAGACTAAAGCACTCCCATTTTGGGGAGAAATTTTGTCATGTAATCTATATCCTACTTCTTTTTCCAACACTCTTCATATGCTTGTAGGAACATGGTCTTTTAGCACTGAGGAGATCCAAGTGGACACAGAATTGGCTGCTTCATGTCATCAAGGCTTATGGCAACAACCATACTGGTTTGAAAACCCGGTGTGTGTGAGAATCCAAACGCATGTAACCACCAGGGAGTGCCACCTTCTGACTCAACACAGACATAAAGCCAGAGGAGTATCAATGCTGCTGCCTCATTAAGTTTTAGATTAAAAATTAACTTTTGCCTGCTGGGAATAAGAGCAACTTGATATTGCTGTGTATCAGAAGGGGATTTTCCCACGTTGCTATCAACTACAATTTCTGAAAACTAGGCAGGCAGCTTTGTAGCTGCTGGCAGGTAACCATCCAGCAACTGTCAATAAGCAAGCTGGAGGCAGGGAAAAAAAAAAGAAAATTCTTTTTTTATATTATTTTACACAGCTGTGTTGGAGACGAGGCTGTACTTCTTCAGAGAAAAAAAAAAAGAAAAAAGATCTGGCAGTTGGCAACCGTTGCTTAACAATTCCTATATTTAACTCCAAGGGATAGAAAATGACTCATTTCCAGGCCTGTGGCTGACACACACTTTCCCTGTGTTTACAGGTACTTCTTAAGCAAAAGTGCAATTTTTCATCTCCTCAGGAAAGCTCACTCTCAGACAAAAATCTTCACTGAAAATTCAGCTACAGTTTTGTTCCTGTTGATATAACCAAATATATCATATTAGCCAGCTGTACTTATGTCCATTTGAGGAGCATCAGAGAACAGACAAGCTTCTGATCTGCTTTATCACTCTAAGTTAGAGGAGACTTTACTGAAATGAAACTAATTCAGTACTAATAATAAACTGGGAAACATTGTGCTAATCTCTTTTTTCACGATAAACCAGGGAAATGTTTTTTAATCTGTTCTCTCAAAGATGTGATTAGAAACAAATGTCTGCTGTAAGAAAAAATATTTGTCTGTTCTTAAACTTATCCACAAGCACAAAAATGGATAAAAGCAGCATTTTAACTACTGTATGTTGCCTGCGCTTACCACGCTGAGATCAATGGTTTAAAAATCACTTGTTATATGTACTTAATTTGTTGTCCATGTCATGACTAACATCCTTTGAATCAAATTAAACATAAATTAATATTGATCTTGGAATGCTGACGTGATAACTACATATAGATAGCATACTTAGATACTTGCAACTACGTTCATTAGTAGAGGATGAAATATCATCAGCCAAATAGGACAGACAAGGAATCTGCTCTGCTACCTTGAAAAGTGTATTGGCACACTGAAACAGTTGGTGTTGGGTTCATTTCCAGACACTGGGCCTAGTACTTATGTCTAACAGAAAGAAAAGTCTTTGTAATTATAGAACAATCAAATTTAAAGATGAATCTATTAAGTTGCATAGGGTGTCTTTGGGTCAAAAGTATCACGGATCAAGGTAATTGGTGAGTGGCTTCATTTAATTCCATTTACTGAGCTATTCTTGCCATGCCCTGAGGATGTGCGAGGACGGGAAGTATCTCAGAAACCTCAGCAAGTCCACATGCAAGCAGGAGGAAGAGTGGGCTGATGGAAATGTGGAGCATGACCGGTGCCTCCACACCAGAAACCAGCCAGCGCTGTGTCAGGAAGCCTTGCACCACAGCTCTGGGGCAGTTGTCTTCTCCTGCAGAGGTGAGACCACCCAAGCGAAGTGCCGAAAACAGCCACGTGTTGTAACAATATCAGCATGGTACGGTGGCACCATCTCAAGGCATGAGGTAGAGCTCTGATTTGTCATAGTCCTGAGGTTTTTTTATTCTTAAAAATATCTTAAAATATCTTAAGCATATAAGAACAGAAGACAAGTGCTCCTGATAAAGCTTATGTGCCTTATAACATAAACATGAAAATAAGTTAATTCAACTAAGCAGAGTCAAAATTTGCCCATTTGTTATAAAACACAGCCAGCTCCGGAAAGGAGAAAAAAAGTTGGGGAAAACTGCCACATTATAAAATTTGGCAGGACAGCAGATGGTGTACAGGGCCATTTTTGGCCAAAGCACCATGACACACTCAAGCCCAGAAAGTGTACTTTTTAATGCTCTCACAAGGCAGGCAAGTCATCGTTTTACAATTTTTATGAAAAACACACATGCAAAATTGCATGCCTGTTTATCTACCTCAGCAGGCTCAAAAGTTTCTAGCTTTAGTGACTCAAAAAGGGCAATTCCACCAAGTGCTTCAGCTTTTTCATTAAATACCTCAAGGTTGTAAAGCAAAGCAAGTGGCAGGCACCTTGAATCCAGTTTTGAGTCAAACATTACATGGCGTTGACACAGCTGCAGCATCCTCAGCAAACCTGAACTGCGGAGGCTTGTGTCCACTTCCCCTGCAGTTCCACTACAAAGGTCAGTTTTAAATAAAAAAAAAATTGGTTTAAGACATTGTTGATACTAATATATTAGTTCTAATTTCCTTGTGCAGTCTGTATCTTCTCTGGTGAAGCATAAGAAGGTCTAAGAAGTCTGAAGTGAGAACAAAAACCTAATTTTCCCCTATCGACATTTACCACCTTAGGGAAATTATGAAGATGATAGTGGAAATAAGTGAAGAAATAGAAAAAGTTAACTCTAAAATGATAGGCAAGTATGGGAAATGGACATTGAGGTAACCTGCAGGGGTCTATGGACTATGGAAACAAGACTCAGAGTCAAAAGGATAGGGAAGTCTTCACCAGCTGCACTGAAAGCAAGTCCAAAGAGCACCACAAATTTCTGTCACGGGATACTGATGCTGTAAAATGCTGATTGCCACCACCTTAAAATATAACAGAGAACTGAGGCTGAACTCCAGCAATACAAAACTCAAATTCACTCGCACTCACTGGAATGAGCGGAAATTATTATAGCCCCAGACATAATGGCCCTGCTGAAACGTAACAGCATCTTCTGAGTAAAAAAACCTGCTTTGTATTTATTTCAGCATCATCCTCCAGCAAATCTCCCACACAGCAGCGGATTACATCTGCCCATACCCCTCATGGAGCATGGTGCCGTAATCCCCTGAGTGGGGATTAGGACAGGAGCAGAGGGACCATCCCAGCAGCAGCGGCCAACAGCCTGATGTGCTGCCTTACAGGACCCCATTTCACCCTCCAGAGATTTTTAAAGATACCTTCCTGCAAAGATCTAAACAAAAGCATCCTTCAGCTAACTGCTGGAGATAGCAACGGGCTCTACATTTTCATCCTGCATGAAACTGATTCGAAAAAAATCATAGTATTTCTAAAATTTACTAAGTAATTGGAGCAGCTTTAAAATCTATTAGAAAAGGTATGAACAAAAGGATAGTCCTGGCGCTGAGAGGAAAAGGAAAAGAAGGAGAGCCACTGGGAGAGAGGAAGATTATTGCTGTGCATGGCAGCAGCAGGGGAAAGGAGCCGCATTTCTTCAGCGCTGCCTTCAGATCCTCTCTAAAGAGCTATTTCTCACCCCCAACATAAATTCCCCTCCCTGTGCTGGTATAAAAGCAAGGAGGCAAACAGCAGCAGGCATCTGTTTTTAAGGAGGAAAGAGGTTACTGATGGGTTAACAGTGTCAGGGTGCCTGAGGAATTTGGGGAGCATTTGCAAGGGAGAATTGGGTGATGCACAGGGGACCACCTCAGTGCCATGTGTCCAAATAATCCTGAGACTTCGTTCTTGACTCTGAGAAATGCTAGGAGGTGGCCAAGATGATATATGGGGTTTGTATGGAGAATATATATAAATAAAGCCATGTAAATTTGTATTTCAAATTTTTATTTTAAAAATACAAAGAATATTTCCGAAAAGAAAAAAAAATAGAAAGCCTTCTATACAGTATTTTTTTAACAGAATTTCACTCTGGTTAGATTTACTAACCCCTTGGAATCAAAAAGATTGCAAACGTTTGACAGAACTGTCTCATCAGGAAGCAAAGCCAAAGAGTTGAAGCACGCAAAGAAAATTGGGATGTCAAAAACTATGCATCCCAAAATATTCTCTTGGTAGAGGGAAACTCCTACACATGTTCTGAGTACTCTTTCAGAGGTAATAACTACCTAAAACCAGAGGTGAGCACTTTGCACAACAGTGCTTTTGCGTTTCCAAGTGCTGATGCACAGCTTCAGCCATGTGAGCTGCTCACAGCAGAACCAGCTGGCTCCCCTCCAGCCACTGCTCAGCCTCTGCCCAAATCACACCCCAAAAAATGCAGTGCAATGCAATAAAAAAATGAAATTCTACCTGGCTTATGATCTCTGATATCCAATATTGTCTTGCTGGCATTTATTTCCCAATCTTGAACTTTACAGTGAGCCTTCCTCCTCCTCCCTGGCATTATGAACCTCATCTGTCCTGCAGTGTGGAGAAAGTGCACAGAGAAAATGGAAATACAGAGAAAAGCCTAAAATTATTAGGTCCAGTGGGATCGACATAGTTCAGATGCAGCTAGCATTGCTGTCTATTGTTTTTTCCTGGTTTTGCAAAGTGAATAGCAAATCTGAAGGTTCGTTATAGTTAATTCCTTTTCATTTGGCCAGAAGAATACACTGCTTCATAATGCAAAATTAATCTCATTAAACTTGTCCTGATCAGCTTAATGACTAGTATGGCATTAAAACCTACCAATTCTTGTTTCAAAGATGCAAAAGATAAATTATTTTACACAACAGAGATAAATTATTTTACAGAATATTACAAAATTATTTACAAAATTTTACAAAGGAATAAAAAATAATAAATTATTACAAAACACCACAGTGCTTTATTTCTACTCACAATGACATCAATTTATTTACAGCATTCTGTGCCTAACGCTCAATAGATACCAATACCTTCAGTCAGAAAATGATACATTACACCAGTCTTGTCATATAGTTTAATAACAGCATTATTATCTCTACTGTGACAATGTCAGGGGAAAAAATTGAGTAATAAAAGGTGGTCCCTGCCTTAATGAGCTCAGAACGTAGTTTGAGCGGAGCAGGGCGGTGGGCTGCCAGCTCACAATCTGGACTCAGGTGGGATGCTCCCTGCCCCCAGCCCGGAGAGAAGCTCCTTTCTTGGGCTGCAGCCACCGTCTGCAGCGGTCTTGTGGGATGCTGCTAATCCATCCATGAAGCCACAAATAACAACTGGCTGCATCTGCGCTGTACGAGCCCTTCTGCCAGCACTGGCTCAGCATGTTTCATCTTGTGATCTTCTTTTAACCCCTCTGAGCTCCTTCAGGATGCAGCTTGGTCTGGGGCGTTATAGAGAGATGCTGATGCTGCAGACACCTCATCACCCCGGTGGTCCCCAACTCCGAAGAGAGCCCAGAGGGATGGAAACAAGCCCTCCAAGCAACTTTCAGCTCACTCAAGCAAGATGTCTAAGACTAGAAGAAGATGTGCTGCTGGTTCTGCTGGGAAGGCTCACCACAGGCAAGATGATGGGCAAGGAGAGTCCCAGTACCTGCATGTCACCCACCACACACAAGCGCTGCCAGAGCACCCACCTCAGGAAACCATGACACTGGAGATCTTTGGGGAGGTTACTTTATCACCCACATTATTTTTTACACTCTCCAGATTGTATTTTATTACATACAATAAAATAAATTTGTGTTTAGTTTTGGCGTAACAGATCTGATGCCTCCTGGTCCACAAACAGTTTTTTCTAACCACAAATAAAGGTGAAACTAAATTAAGGAAGAGTAGTACAACAAAAATGGTTACAAAAGACACCTGCATTTGAGACAGTCATTTTAGGCTCCCTTTTGTAGTCATTGGGCAGAAAACACGCCATGATTCATAACAAAAAACTGTCTAGAGAGGCATGGATAAATTGTGCTAAAGGATGATAAATATCCATTCTTTGTATACTTTTTTCTGCAGCACAGACAAAACACAGCATTCATTATGTATTCAGTACAGTAACATCTATCAAGAGTTACAAGAAAAGTGAGTCTCTGACAAATTAAAACAGCTATCTTATTTTTTTAGCAGTTAGAGGAATGTAGAGTGCACCTTTTCATAGTGCCCATGACTAATATAGGAGAGTGAAACAGGACTGTCATTAATACTGTCCTAATTCACATTTCTCTTGCTTTATCTGACTGGATCTGGCTCCTACAGAGCCAGGGAGGAGCAGGGGAGCAAGGCTGGCCCTGCTGTCACCTTCTGCTAATACAAGTGAGCATTGATTCCCGCCTCCCATCCAAACTCTCACACTCGTAAGAGAGAAGTACTGAAATATTTATTTTGGTGAAGCAAAATTAGTAGTAAATGCAATAACATTTTCCAAGATTCGATGCCAAGGTATACTTAACTATTTACTGCAGAGAGAACAGGGTGAGACGAGCTGTTCGGGACCCCCTCCCGTTGAGTCACAAGGTTCAGAAAGGACCCCCTTGCTTTCCAAACCTCTTCTCAGACAGGAGTGTGGGTACAGCTGGATCCAGTCCTAGTCCCAGACTTGGTCAATGGTTTATGTCTAAAGGATTATATATGCGTAATCAATCCTTTCTATTCCTTAGCTAAGATTTCAAAGTTTAGCATGCTATTAGTCACTTACTGAGAATCTGTTATGGCAAGGAATCTCTCAGCCTTGAGAAGTAGAACCTTAAGCAAGTGTCCTCATTCAAGGGGAGATCCTGGCCTGCAGCCCACTGCCGTACAGGAGAGCTCAAAGGGCTCTTGGGCTGTTCACTGTTTATAGAGTAAGATAATTGGCCTACAGTCATATTTTCATGGGAAAAAGGTATCTAGATCCCCACTCCAGACAGTGGCCCGAGCAGGAGCCAGGGCTGGGGGCAAGGGGGAGAAAACCAGAGAGAGCACACCACCACAATGCTCTAGCTATAGATACGGGACAGGGAAGAAACAATGCATAAGAACATCAAAGCTCAGCTTTAGCTTGCTCTTCACTGAAAGCTTTAATGCCCCAACGCCAAGAAAGTGTAAAAGCAGTGCCATGGAAGAGGTAACAAAACAGATGTTCAATACACAACGCTTCAGCTAAACCAGCAAGTTCTTAGAGGGGAAACCAATAAAGGGAAGAGGCTCAAACCTCTTCCTCTGCTTGTTCTCAGCTGTGTGCAGACACTAATTACTACTTGCAGGACACCAAGCTGTTGCACTTGCAAAAGCCTGCTGAACCCAATGCTCTTACCTAATTCCATCCACTTCTTGCAGCCAAAACACCACAGGTTTCATTACAAGAAGCAATTTTAGCAGCCTGGTGGCTCTCCCTTTACAGAGTCCTCAACACCCATGTAGCTCACAAACACCAGGCTGGACCATAGGAACAGGTAGCATCACAGTGTTGCACAAAACCCCAGAACACATACTAACAGGGTGCTGGTTAGGGGGCTGAGTTTGAGCCATTTTCTGCTGGATCTGAAATGCCTGAAATCTGAAATCTCTGGGCCATCTGGGTAGAATTACAGCAGGGAACGTGCTCCCACAGCAGCCCTGGCAGGTGCTCGCAGAGTGAATTTTACAGTCTGAGGCTGGAAGTCAGTTCGTCACCCCCTGACACCCAAGTGACTCAAATCTGACAGCAACCGCAGTCTGCTGCCGTGCTCATCTCTGCTGTTGGACTTTTAAGGATGACCGACCAAGCTGAGCTCAGTACTGAAAGGCTGCTGTTAGCATGGCATTTTCTTTCTTCTTTTAGCTTTCAGGAAGACTGGATGGATTCTCGTTTGAAACATGCAATCATTTTGTTGTTAACAGAGGTGAGACACAGCCAGCCCTAGATGAATCCTTTGTTGTTTTTATAATTCTTAATACACAGTTAACATAAAATGTCGCAAAATACAAGGTATCAGCTACACCATTACAGAGCTAATAAGCAAATGAAGTGTGTTTACTGGTACCTGCAGAGGAAATAAGCCATATTCTTTGGCTTCTAACAGGAATCATTCAGTTTTGAAGAGCACACACACTCCAGCTGTCCTTACTGGTGTGGCAGTGAGAAGAAAAGCAGCATTCTACAAGCAAAAGAAAGTGTTTTCCAAACAAAGGAAATCAATGTTTCTATGTATTCACAGACATGCATCCTATTTAGAGTAAAACACTCATGCAGTTAGCTGCGTCAATGGTTGTCTACACTTATTATTTATTTAGTGATAAGCATTTGGGAGCTTAGCACTTTAATTACATCAAAAATATTAGAGGCTAGGTAAAGATTTGGCAGAAAAAAAGAAACCAACAAAACAGTCGTTAAGCCTTTCAATCTCAGCCCCTTGGAGCATGTTTTAAGGAAAACAAGTTATCATTGAACAGCAATCTGATTATTTGCTCCTTGTCTGATGCAAGGAAGGGCAGTGGAACAAATGATTCTGTGTTCACGTGAGCCCTGGCCTTGTGTGACAGCCACCTGGCAAAGCCCTGGCGTGGCAAGGACTGAGATAACTTTCCTCATTTCTGGAAAGGAACCAGGAAAAAAGGGGCAATTATATTTGTGTACCCGATAGATGGGACTCCACTGCCACTTGTAATAAAAGTACATAATAAAATAGAAGCATTCCAACTACCTGCTCCTGGGGAAAGACAAGTGGTTGGAGTACCAAGGTATTTTTCCAACCATGCCTTTTTCTATGCAGGCTTTGCCTCAGTTATTTTACACTGGGACTGGATCGCAGTAACAGAAGGTAACTCATAGCCAGGCCAAAAAACTGCTCCCAAATAAAACAAGAAGTATGAAAACCAGGTGAACTGGTATCTAGGGTGGTCCCCAAAGTTTTCCCAAGGTGACCCCATGAGTCCGAATTTCACTTCTGTAATTGAATTCCACCTGTGCCTTGGTCCCTTCTGCTCCAGGAGACACTGATTGTTTCAAGTTATGGATAAAATCCAAGCTGCTGATTTTAACTCAAAATGTCCGGGATGGTCTTTGGGGCCTGGTATAGGCTACCAAAGAGCATGGGCCTCTGTGCTCAGTGCTGTCTTATTTAAAATTGCTTGTAGCTTTTGAGCTACAAGCCTACTCTTCCTATCAAATAAAGACATTGCCAACAGAGAGTTTCATTACCTAGTATGTAATGGCACTAGGACACTTTTATCTCCAAAGCTGGACAGAGGATTAAGGAAAGCTGTTCTCTACTTTGTAGGCCAAGTTTCTTCTGTTCACTTTAGACCATTATTTTGAGGTTTTACTCTGTGTACACATGCATGGGAAAGCAAATTAATTTTTTATTAAACTTGGAAGAGAATAGGGTATACCATCTTCAGAGATGAAAAAAATCACTTCATTTCACCCAAAATATGTAGCAGTCTGACCAAAGATGGGTGACAATGACTGCCACAGGTACCTCGCACCTCACTGCATTGCCGTTTGCTCTAAGAGGCAAAAATCCAGGACCTCCTCTTCCCTATGGGCCCTGAGATCATATGTGTTTTGCTGTGTGCAGACACAAGCACGTTCTCTGTCACTGAAGTGTGTCCCTGGGGTGGCAAATGAAATGTGGCAGGTGATAAGTAGAGCATCATGTCATTGAAAATCTTGGTGTCCCCCCTGAAAATCTGAGTATGATAAGACAGGACAACCACACACCTCTCCTTTATACAGGCTGTATCTAAGAAGTAAAGAATAGAAACCTGTCTTCTACTCTGGGATTATGGTCTTCTCTGTCACTTTGAGTTTCTTTGCTTTAATAGTTTGAAGGAAAATTCCCTAAAATTTTGCTAAAAACCTATACTGACATATATTGCTCTCATTAAGAATCAGCTTGAGATATAAAGAAAAGCTGGCTTTCAGTGACAGAATAAAGCTTATTTTACAACTGAGAATCTGACATTTGTGATGTTAAGTACTTTGACTACATTATTAACCTGATTCAAAGTTTACCTAAAATACCTTGTCGCATGTTCTTCGTAGGACATCCCACCTAAAAACAGCAGAGCAAGTGGTTTTACTATTTTTATTCCACAGTACCAGCTTCTTGTCACAGCCAAGGTTCTTGTATTGTAGACCCACCCAAAATGCAATCCATGAGGCTATGCTTGCAGCAAACTAAGGCACGTAAAGCAGTATTATTTCCTGCGTATCTGCTTGCACTAAAACTTGTGTGATTGCAAAAATCAAAGAGATGTAAAGTATGGGGAGTACTTAAGCATATCACTAAACTACTGCAGTGCAAACAGTGTGTTTGGAAAGAACCCTTTGACCTTATTTCACTTTCTGCTGCTTTCAGAACAAACACCATGACAGATCTGGGTAGTGTTGGAGCAGCCCTATTGCTGTGTCCCCTGCAATAATTTCTGTGGCCACGTAGGCAAATACAGCAAATCCAGCTCTTACACGTAGCGTGGTACATGGAGACACTCTCTGGATTAGCAAGACTTGGGTGAATAGATGCCTTTAAGTGAACCAAACCAAGCTTATGGGGAAGTGCTGGTGCAAAGGAGATGCTTCCATCTCTGTTGTGCTGCAAGATTCTTCTCAAAGTGCAAGGGATAGAGATGAGGATGGGGATGGGGATGGGGATGGTCGCACGCACTGAGCTGCTGGGATAGAAGTGACAATTCCTGCCAGAGCCTCAGCTTAGCAAAGATGCCTGTGGCTTATCCCAGCAGAGATCACAGATCCAGACTGCTTTAACACAGCCCTCCTTTCTTTCTTTTGACTGCCAGCACTCCCATAGTCTCTAGCATCAGGTCCTTCATACCACCATGGTTTAGCTTTTTCTTTGTAGATGTCAAACCACTCTATTAATGGGGGGGAAAATCTCACAATCCCCCTAGGAAACAAGGTTAATATTAGATCCATTTACAAACAGCAGGCTTCTTTGTAGCTTACTGTGATCAAAGTGAAGGGGAAATAAGAACAAGGAATGGTCCAAGAAGGTCCTCTCTTACACCTGTTCCTGGGGGGGAAAGCAAGAGCTCTCCCAAACCCACCAGCACCCACCACTACTGATTTACTATCATCTCTGTACTCAGATAAGAACCAGAGACAGCCTTTTTTTGCCCTTTTGTTCTACTGGAGAAAGTGCTGGCAACTGTCTTCAAGTGTGCTGGTATGATGGTATATGGTATTCTGGGATACAGATTCATCATGGAGAGGTGCTTCACCATTAGCCAGTAACCTAGAAATCATTCTTATCCCAAGCCAGATGAGGTAGAATGCATGTAATGAACCTATTAATTTAAAGCACCATTTAAAACATTAAGGCAGCATATTTGTTCAAGTCATAAAAAACATAGAAGAAATGTAGAAGGTAAGCTCACTGCATAGAGGGTCTCCAGTGAGGAATAGCCCAGGAGACACAAGTAGATTTCATCTTTTTCTGAAGTCTCACATATTTCTAACTTGCTGGACGTCATTCTTGTCTGACTTCCCTTGAGACAGCAGTGCTAATTCACTAGGACAGATACCTTCTCTGCACTTAACCTCCTCCTTTGGGTGATCCAGCATGTGAAGTGCGGTGGAGATGGTCTCCACTCAGCCTTACACTGCAGAGCCGTATGTCTGCTCACAACTACCCTTCACTAAAGCCTGTAAGTAAGCCACAGGGAATCAACATACACATCCATACATCACATCAAAGCTGTAAATACACAGCACCAGTTAGGATCTCTGGTTTCACCTTGCCAGATATGGACCTGTCATTCAGCCTAAAAAGTGATGACCAATAAAATAGGCAATCATGGGATACTGAGGAAATTCATTGTCCACTTCTCACTTGTATTCTGTCAAGCAAGCTCTGCCTTAGCACAAGGGAGAGTCCCTGATCTGTCCTGAAGCTGAACTTCTAACTGGAAGTGACACTAAAATCAATTAAACACAAGACAACAGGTTCCCAGGCCCAAAGTTGCCTTTTGTTTATGTAATTTAGGATTAACAATTTCAAATTATCCTTGTCATTCTTAAATTTTAACCTGAGGGTTACAAAGGGACAGTTTCATCTGAACGGATGGAATCTGCTCTATTTCTTTGCTCATTTGCACATATTTCTGTGGCAGCCTTAAAGCTGCTAGACCGTGCCAAATATGCAAAAGCAACAGCACACAGTACAACAGCGCAGTAATTGTGCTCTCCCAGCATGATTTAAAATACTGATCCCAATCTAGACCAAGGGAGATGGATGTGACACAGAAAAGTTTATCTGTTTTTAGAAGTCTTGCTCAAATTGCCAGCTTCCTAGCATAGAGTGTGGTCTAGACTGATAATCAGGAGGAATTTCCAAGAGAGCTGATGACACTCTCTATACTCCAAAATCACTTGTGAAATCAACAGGATACGTGTATGTTGACAGAACAATACAAGCCACATGTGGTTGACCAATATCCCAAGCAGCCAGATATTTTTTGGCAGCCTGCATGTGTTCTAGCTGTTAACATCAGGGAAAAAAAGCAAACTACTACCTCTCTGGAGTCTACTTCTTAAAGGAGCCTTTGTAAAATAAATGAGGTCGTTCAGGAGCAAGCAAACAGGAGGCGGCCCAAACGATAAAGTCTTTCTGAGGTCCGTGAATGGTGTATCTGGAGATATCCCTGCTGATTTGTGGGCTTGGCTTATAGGCTTAATTAAGGATGTGGGGCCAAGATATGATCCACCAGTGAACCTGGTGCCTGTCTGTGCAGAGCCAGCGCACCCACGATTAACACTGCTCAAATATTTAGACAAGATACAAGTTGTGGGGGTGCCTGGGAGGAGCTGGCATCTCACAGAGCTGACCTACAGAGTCAAGTCAGTCTCTGCAGCCCCCAGGTAGATGTGAGCATGGGACCTGTGCCCTCAACGCTCTCACACAGGGTTCACTGCCCCCTCTGGGCCCTACTCATCTGCTAGAGGAAAGCAGATGGCCTCAAGAGCAGGTTATAACAGTCAAGAAGCCCTTGCAGTTGAGCAAGATCAAGGGAACAAGTTTATGGGAGGAGGCATAAGTTGAGGGATTGCTCCGAGGCAGCTGAGGATCAAACCTAAATTTGCAAAGAAGCAGGTGTTTAGAAAAAAAGAAATGGGGATTTTCCCATCCTCATTTCTGATACTGTCATGGGGAACATTACAGTGCAAATATGGAGTGTTTCTTCAATTTGCCATCTAGGGACACTTGCCTCCAAAAAGCTCTTCTGATCCTTGGGTGTGATTAGCTTTGGTTAAGGTAAGTAGATACACTGATCAGCTCTTCCTCTCACTTTCCTTCTCTTCACCATCACTTGGTAACTCCACAGCCTGGCTACCCACAATCCCAAAAGGCCACCAAGAAAGGAAATCACATATGTACCTGTTGTTTCATTGTACTATTTTTTCCATTGAGTATCACAACCCGCCAGACCAGCCTAACCTGCCCAAGCAGCTGAGCTGGTGAGCAGTCCATGAAGGGGGAAATCAAGAGCAAGATGCGGAAGATTGCCCACAGCAGAAATGTAACAGGTAAGAGCACAGGGAGACACATCAATCACTAGAGCAACAGAAACAGAGAAAACATGTGAAACTGTAAAAAGTCTATTCAAGTACCTAAATGGCATATTGAGCTGCCCCCAGCCAGCAGACACCCTTTAAGGAGTCCATAGCTTGGTCATCTGGTTAGGTTAGACAGTTGTTAAGAGCTTGTAGAGTTCTAAGGCCGTTAGCTGTCCAAAAAGGTTGATTAATATCACTTCTGCCCTTGGGGTAATGAAGGGAAGGAAATCTTTCCCACAATACACTGCAAGTCAGTAACCAGTGCCAGGACACCAGACCTCTATGTCTGACACACCTACAAAACACAAGAGTGAGATTTCATCTTTCTTTTGAAACAGTGCAGATGAACCTCAACTCATCATTCAGTGCCCTGATGGTCCTGCTAGCGATACTCAACCTAGAGGCCAAGTGGATCATCTATCTCGCTTGTGTGCTCGGAGGAAAATTCATCCCAGATACGAGATCGAAAGGGAACCCCTCCCAGCCCCTGCCCTGGTCAGGTCACTAGGGCTGCCAGTAACACACACACACCCTCCCTTTCTCTGGCTCCTATAAGCTTTTCATCTCACACATTTTTTTTACAGCCTTGGTGGTGCCCTTGCTTTTTCCTGCTCTCTCCCAGCTACTGCATATGGGAAAAAAAGCTCAAGGGGCTTTTTTTGCTTGTTTCTGCAGGTTTTAGGAATGGGAACATTCTGAAGCTATGGAAAAGTCCTCTCCTACAATGATCTCAGATCAACTAATAATTCTACAGGTATGAAAAAGGATTGAAACCAGTGTCTGCCTCCCCTTGCCTTCAGTCACTTTTCTTCCAAAGGTTTAAGAAGGTTGTATGTTGGAAAGCCTGATAAGGAAGATCTCCCTCTTTCTCTTTCCAATCATTAACCTGCAGCACACCCAAGCTCTCTCTTGAGCTCACACACGCTGGTTCTCATAGATGTTTCCATCTTCACCCTTGTCCAGCACTAACAGCATCCTCCAGAACCAGGATGGGAAAGGGACAGAAGATCGGAAGAGAAGAGGCAGAGGAGCTGGTGGTAGCCTTGTGGCCTGGGTTAAGAGGCCCAGGACTAACTTCTCTTCTGTTGCTGGGAAAATTTCACTTTTGGAAACTCTAGTGTCTGAATTTATAAAAATATTTACTTTATGACCAGCCGGGCTCTGTGAGATTCAAGGTCTCAATGTTTTCAAGCCTTGCCAGGTGCAGGGATGAGGAGGAGCAAGGCCTGGGCGTTTGATCCAAGCTGGCCAACAGGATTACTTCATAGCATGAATGTCACATTCAATACATATTAGAAAAGTTTGCTGCTTAGCAGACTCTCCCTTGATGGCAGCGACCCAGACAACTCCTTGTCCTGGTGCTGGGCCTGAGGGGTCCCTTCGCTTCCCCTGAAGCTGCTGCACTTGCAGGGTCCCACATTTGTTGTCCCTGCTGGGAGGGCACAGCTTCCCGCTGAGAGAATTGGCTGAGTATAATTCTTGTAAATCTTGTATCAGTGTCAGGATTAATACTCGTTCTTTAGTATTATTGTTAGCTATTTAGTCTTATTCTATTAAGTCTGTTTAAATTTCAACCCTCGTGTTTCTTTGCATTTCCCCTTTCCTGGGTGGGGAGGGGTCATCAGGCAATAGAATAACTGCCTGCACGACAATAAACTGTTATGGGTTTTCTCAAACCATAACACCATGTTCTTCTCTTTTGGTCACGCAAGGGGAGATATGGACAAGCAGGAGGCACGCAGCTGACTGCAGGCCTGCATGCCTGGAGCATCTCTGGAAATCAAATGTGCTCCCAGAAAAGCGAGGCTCAGTCCCGCAGGACCTAAAGTGAAGGCTGCAGAAGACAGGACCCAGTGTGTCACACCAGCCTTACATTCACAAATCACTTGCTCACAACCACAGTGGAAACTTCTACAGCAAAAAACCTTCCGGTTCTCAGCTCAGTGCTACAGAGCTACACACAACTTCCTTTTCACAGTTACATCAATGAAATGTGTTTCTAAATTCTTATCATTGAAGTATTTTTGTGAAATGGCAGAATACATCCAATGTCTGTATTTAAAAATAAAACCTAGATTTATCAGAATGGCAGCACAATGGGATAAAATGCCACGCTGAATTACAAGGAAGGTTAATTCAGCATCATGAAGGCTCCAGCTTTTCTCTGAAGATTCAGTGCAGGGAACAGCCCTCACCACCTCCTTGCAACAGACAGGGAGGTCAACCTGTATTTTTTCATTAAGCCTGATGGGGCTTTAGCAGAGCCTGAACCCAGCACAATTCTGCCCTAATCAACCATTCTTTCACAGTACAGACATACTAAATGAGGTCTTTGTGTTCATAGTCCACCTCTGTGATCCTGAAATAATACAGCAGGGGGAAACTTCAGGTGTACTTGATAAAATAATCTTCATCAATGAGTAAAAAAATCCCAGCATGTCTCAGCTTTAAAACCTGATGAGATGGTTCACTCCAGGCTGAGGTCTTGGATAAAATACTGCCATGAAAACACACTTCTCTATTTTGCTTTCAGCCTTTACTGCTTACTCGCATTTATCCCAGGACTACCGCAAAACCCGACCAAAATTCTCATCAGCAAAAATCCAAATATATTAACTTGTGTCTTCCTAGCTTTGCTTCTCCAAATTAAGATGCCACCAGAACCACAGACCTGCGCATATTTGAGGAGCAATGTGTGAAGGACAGAGAAGGGGAAGTAGCACGAAGCCAAGCAAAATGTAGCTTTGGGACTGGAACGGAAGTAAGAACGTTCAGAGCTCTGGCCTAATCTCAGGAGGTCACTCCTATTCAGAAACAGGTAAGCATGAGCACAAGCACAACTCTGAATCCATGTTTTCTGTTTTTAATTGGAAGTAGAGTCAGTTTTTCCAAGAAAATTCTGTTTGCAGTTAAGAATTTAAAATGTATATCCATGCTTTCCTGTAATTGCAAGTCTTTTTTTTTTTTTGTTTGCTTGTTTTCCTTTTTTAAAATTTCTTTATCATTTTTCCATTTTAAATCCAACTTTGCCTTCAGGGCAATGATTTTTGTGTATTCCACGTAGCCCTGTTGTGCTTGCTTCAAATAAATCCATCATCTTCAACACTGCATAAAATTATTTGGCAGCATTACGAATGTACCAAAACATATTGGCAATATGATCATCTTCCTGCCTTCTTCTTCTGTCCTTGGTTCTCTGGTGACCAGGATCTCAGAGCCACAGGACACCACCAGAGCTCAGGCATTGCCAGTGTGCTCTGCTTTTTCCTGCACTTACCTTCCCGTCACCCAAAATGCCTAGAGCATCTTTTATTCCAGTAGCAAATTTGAGGATGGAAAAGTAGAATTGTCTTCCATAACACACAACACCAAGCCATTGGCCGATCAACTTCCAAGGACAGTTTCATAAATAAAGAGAAATGCAAGTCATGCTCTCTAGGTCTCAAGTTTTGGACCATCTTTTGATAGCCATTAAAAGAACATTATTAAAATGTTGAGCATCACTGAAATAAACTCTGATTTTACCTGTTTGCAAAATTTAAACCCATGCACTCATAATTCCAAGGACCTAAAATCACAGAAGGACTTTACAGGCTTAGAAAGATATTTATGCCTTGAGAGAAAAACTTCCAATGCAAAGGGCTCGTAGGTCCAGAACCTTTCTTGAAAACACCAACATCTTACTGCCAGTAGTGCCAAATCCCTGCAGCTCTCAAAGTGTCCTCAAAACAGGCTTTGTCCTACTCCCCTCAGATATTCTTTGAACTGAGACTTTCAGGAATAGCCATCACTCCACCGAATTTAGGCTTGAGCAAGTAGCTGAAGGTCATAAAACAAATAATCTGCCTAATTTAGAGTAAACAAAGATACTGCAGCCTCAAGTATTCTTTTTAAATCCAGAATTATACAGATCATAGCTGTTAAAAACAGTTGATTACAAGTGACACCTGAGTGAATCAAATAATTATTTTTGTTATGAATTTGAGACAGCCTTTTATATTTAGATCCTGACTTATCTTTAGTTAAACACCACTAAGCCATCATGTTCTCGTCAACAGATTTTAGACTGAGCCAGCTCTACGCTCCCTACAAAGGGCTGTTTACACTCTTAAAACAAATACATTTTATGTGCCTGTTGGATAGAGAGCCGCGCAGCTGAGTTTAATCAGGCATAACGCACTTCTTGAAGAGTCATCAAACAAGCCTGAACCCAGTGTTCGGCAGGAAAATATTTCCACCAATTTCCCCAACCCAGAGTTCAATAGTATCTGGAAAACCAGCAAAGAAAATCCCCAACACTTCCCCTCCCAG
The DNA here is from genome assembly GCA_013400375.1 of Thinocorus orbignyianus. Lineage (NCBI taxonomy): Eukaryota > Metazoa > Chordata > Aves > Ciconiiformes > Thinocoridae > Thinocorus > Thinocorus orbignyianus. Next base: position 986,349 of record VXBW01006960.1, read on the forward strand.
TCAGTTTAAGCTCTGTGAAATTTCTCAATGCCTTGCACCAAGCAGTAGAGAAGCTGAGTGGAGAGACAGGTGAGCAACAGCCTGGGCTGCAATCAGTGCTCACCAAAGCTGAGGGAAAAGAGCTTTGGGTCATTTGCCTTTTGTTGTTCAGTTGAAGACAACAATGAAGAAGCATGAAAAAGAGCTGCAGCTGTAGCACTACCTGCTGAATATCAAAATAAATGCAAACTCCATTTCATTTTTAAATTTATGGGGGGGAAGAGGGGAGAATCCAACCGCATTCAAGTTCTCTGTAGGTCAAGAGAAAGTTTGTTTTTCGGTTTTGTTTGAAATGATGTTTTTCCAGCAGAGATCCAACTTCAATAAATGCTTCTTTTCACAGGGAAAAAACTCTGTACAGCCTCTCCTATGAAAATATTTTTCTCCTGGCACAACCAGCTTTCATTCCTAACCTCAGACGGTCTGACTACTTTCAGAACAATCGGCCACTTTTATTGATTAAACAAACACGAAAAGAAATAAATTACCTTTAAAAAGCACCTTTCTACAGCTCTCATAACACAGAAAGAAGACAAGATAAAAAAAATGGTCATTTTGTGCTCATTTCTTTTATTTTATTGATGTGTCAATCTAAATAATTAATACAAATTTACTTCATTCTATGAAGATTAAGAGACTTTACAGTATAAAATTCCCTGAGGTACAATACATAACTTAAATGATCACATAAATTCTCTGTTCCATTTATGCCATAATCAAAAAGTAATATTATTTGTTCTTATAAAAACCACAAGAAAATGGTCTTCCTTTCTCTCCCTCCACCCCAATATTTTAAGGCATGGAATAAAACACTTTATCAAAATGTATTAAAATATTTTTTTCTACTTAAAATAGAAAATGTATTGGCTTAATTTTTACAGATGGGTTATAGCTTGTGGAATCTGTTACCTGATCTACAAACCAATTCACCTGAACTTCTTCTTCACCATTGAACTTAGGCTCTACAAAGTGAACTATGAAAGTCAGTCCTGAGCTCACAGTCCTACACTAACCATCAGCCTGTGAAGGGAATGAGCCAAAACCCAAACTAGATTATGTTAGAGAGATGCTGTTCTACTGACTTCAGCAGCTGTAGGCCAGGGCTGAATTTCCTCCCAAATCTAAAGGGAAAAGCGTGCAGTGCTGACGCAAGAACTATGAAATTAGAAAATGCTTCTTTTCTCCCAAAGCAAGAGCTTTGTAATAATTACTACAATACTGCAGTTTTCATTGTACAGTTCTTGAATATACTTAATGCATAATCCACAAATGCAGCACAACTGCAAACACATTCAAACATATGCTTTAATTATTGCATAGCTCTTTTCTGAACTTTACCAAACTCTTGTTCATCAAAGATTTCAACTGCTCTTCTTAGACTGCTATCTTTGGAAATTCTGATGTTCCTGTAGCATTACTAATGATTACACAGACGAATTGTGTGACTGGAAGCTTTCAGCAAATGCTAAAAAGTTTAGGAGGACGGAAAAAATACATTAGTTTCAGCAGGCTGATAAAAAGTAGTGCAATCTTAAATATTACTTCACCATTTTTAAGATTGTGATTTTGTATATATCTATATGAACCATGATAAAAACTAAACAGGAAAAAAAAAGAGTAATTCAAAGGGAGACAGTTTTCATTATCCTGACGCTTAGCTATTGATGTTAAGGCAATATGTAAGTTATATTTTTAAAATTACCAAAGCCAATTCTATGGGAGCAGTAGCCACAGCAGAAAAATAATTTTTCAATAATCTTTAGTTCTATGCTTACCTATTCATAAGGAACACCTAATTTAAAATCAATTACCACAGGCTGTCAGCTCATAGATCTACAGAACATCTACCCAACATCCCTTATTGCTCATTAAATCTAATCCTTTTTTAACCACAAATGTCAGTAAACTCACTTGTTCTGATGCCCATTTTTTATTGGAAACTGACTTTCTTCTTCCCCATCTGTTCTGCGCCCATGATTTTATTCCTAATTAAGTCTCTGGCTAACCGGACGAATCTCTAGATCATTTGTACAGGACTCTATCATTTTTTGCCACTAAACCTTACAGTCACAAAGGACAGGGAAGGCTCTGCTTCCTGAGGATGTCCAATTCCAATTGAAGTCTCCTTCTGGATTTCACCAAGCAAATTTACATGTAACCAAAAAATAACCATACACTGACTACCGGGAAGACTCCAGCAAAGTGGCAGAGTCTGAAAGGGAATAACTACTGCAAATGTTCCCAAGAGGGAAGCATGAACTCACACCTGAGTGAAGAAAATTTTATCTTTGGAACTTATTCACTGATCAAAAAAACTCAGCTGGTAAAACCCCTCAAAACCAAAGGAAAAAAAAACCCAACCAACCAACCAGTAAATCTTTCTTTTTTATATTCCTTCCTCACACAAACTGTATTTTACCAAGAGTCTAGATTTTATTCTCTACAGAAATTTTCTTTTTGAAAGGCAGTGATTTGGGACTCAAGTTTCAGGTGGTTTGGTTTTTTTGTAATAATTATTTTACAAACAGCAAAGTGGCATTCATAGTAGTCTGCCACGCAGCAAAATTTTAAAAAACACGTGCCATAAATCAAGTCACTACACAACAGGGCAGTCTAATGATACTAGAGAAATAAATTAGCCTTTCTGTATAATACTCAACATACTAACAAAATCCCAGTATTTCTAAGCCTTTCCCTGCTTTTTTTCCTATTTGGCAGTAATTTTGCAGAGAAAAACATGCAGGTTCCTGTAAACATTTTCTAATTCCTGAATACAGGGAGGGTGGAAATGTTTCAACTTTTTTTCTACAGTGTGTCATTTGCTGTACTTAAAGTTCTTCGCCACCTTCATAAACACGCCTATGGACTCGGCAGACAGTGGAAGAAACACTCTACATCATCTGAGCTTTTTGTTCCACCCGGATCCGGTCCCCTCCATACACTTTTTCCAAAATGGAATTATTATTTGGCTCAAAGCATTATTGGTTGGCTGCTGCAATTCCAAGCCTTGCTAAAAAGTGCTACTGTGTCATTACATTCTTACATTCAACCCTTACGGCTCAGAGCTCAGCTGCAAATAGTTTTTCATTTATAAATATTCACTTTTGTCTTTGGAATACAGAAAGCCAGCACTGATCATGTATACCCTGCAAGTAGAAGAAAGCTTCATGGTCCAGGAAGCTGTCATAGCTGACAAAATTGGTTTCAGCTGTGTGGCTGAAGAACTTGGCATCTGTAACTTACGTCAAGCTGTGCACAAGGTTTCAGATCTGTACGACTTCTAGAAATTTAATTTTGCTCTTTTAAGAATCATCTTGCCTGATGTTTCTTTGTACTTCCATAATTCTGCACTGTAATAAAAAATCTTCCCTTCATGGGCTGTTCACAGCTTGTTTACCTGTACCTGTAGGCTTCTCTCACTGATAACAGCCTCCTGCACACCTCCTCAGCCAATGATCTCCGTGAGATCCATCCTTCCCTACACCTTCACGCAGCCCACTGAGGCTGGTGAACCTCACCTGCCAGGAACATCAGCTTTCAAACCAGCCGGCTAGATTTTGCACAGTCTTGATTTGATTCCCAGCTGCCCTTACAGCCTTGCAAACCTTACAGAAATGCTCATCCCAGAAAGAGGTGACGTGGACCTCGTACTTCTTCCTCCAGGCAAAGTATCTCCTGTAGTTGGGTTTGTTTTTATCGAGGAATTTCAGGTAGGTGGCCAGCAGCCGGGGGCTGGGAAAGTCGTCAACATGGATGAAGGAGTCGGGAGGGATGAAGCGCTCGTAGTTGGCCCTGCGGGGGCCGAGGACAACGGGCACAGCGCTGGCAGCGAAGGCGTTTCTCCAGAGCTTCTCAGTGATGTAGTCCTGGTGGATGGAGTTCTCAAAGGCCAGGTAGAACTTGTAGGCCGAGATGGTCTCCACCAGGCCGCCCTGGGCCAGCGCCAGCCCTTGTGCCCCGTACACATCAATGGCCAGGTGCTCCTTCAGCTGGCGGTAGTAGCGCACCCGGGCGTGCTCCTCATTCCAGTTGCTGATGACCCAGGCCACCAGCCGCGTCTTGCGGGGCAGGACGAAGGGCCGGGGTGCCGGCGGGGCGTAGAGGTAGCCATAGGGCACGAAGATGTCCGAGTCCTGCCTGTAGGACATGGTCCAGTTGAAGAGGCCAGCCAGCCCCCGCAGCCCGGGGGAGTGCGACGGCGACTCGAAGTTCATCCATACCCAGAGCTGGTGGGGAGGACGCGGCGGGGACCCGTGGGGCAGCCCCTGGATGCCGTGCACGACCAGGTCGCGGTGATGGAAGAGCACGGCCTGCGCCTCGCCGTAGCGGCTCCGGTTGGTGCTGAGGCGGCAGCCGCTGATGTTGAACAGCCGCAGGCAGTCGGCCGTGCGCCACGGCTGCCCGAAGGGCTCCCACCACAGCAGCACGCTAATGTCGCCGTCCAGCCAGCCTCCCTCAAGGACCGGCGGGGCGGCCACCAG
>VXBW01006960.1:991474-1002290 GCA_013400375.1 Thinocorus orbignyianus
GCAATGGTGGCCTCAGGGATTGCTGAGGTGGCTTCAGGCAGGTGCAGGTAATGGCAGCCTCAGGGCTCACTGAGGTGGCTTCAGACAGGTGCAGGCAGTGGCGGCCTCAGGGCTCACTGAGGTGGCTTCAGACAGGTGCAGGTAATGGCAGCCCCGAGGCTCGCTGAGGTGGCTACAGGCAGCCTGTGGCAATGGCAGCCCCAGGGCTCGCTGAGGTGGCCACAGGCAGTCCTTGCTCCCTGGCCCACTTGGTTTCTTATCCCCAACTCGGGGTTGCAGAGAGAATTTTGCCTCTCCTCTCAGGATGGGCCCTCCCAGCCATATCCAGGGCCCCAGCAGGCGCAGGAATGGTGACAGGGCTGGCTCACGGGAGGATTTGGGGCACCAAAGATCCCAAAGATTTGGGGCAGCGGAGATCCCTGCCACCCAGGCCACCAGTCTGAGACAGTCTCATGTCTGCTCCGCCATGTCCCACTTATTTCTTCTCACTTACTTCTTCCAGGCCACCCCTGAAGCTGAGTCACAGGTTTCTAACTCTGGCAAAAGGGCTTTCCCACCCCAGCTGAGCTACAGCTCACACACTGCGTTTGTAGCCTTGCAGGAAAGGACTTTGAAAAAGGCAGGGAGTTTTCTTGTAAAACAGTTGCAATTTAGATAGTGAAGTTGAGAGAAGGTTTGAATAAGTCACTTATTAAGCAAATAAATAAATAAATAAATAAATAAATAAATAAATAAGAAGTGACCACAGCCACAGTACTTTTTAATTCCTGTCAAGTTAAAGCAATTTCAGGCACCTCTAAAAGGAATAACAATTTGGAAAACTAAAACGAAAGGCATTAAAGATCTCACTGTTGGGCGCAGTGTTAGAAGTCAGGTGTCCTAGACCTGTGTGTAGGCAAGGGATTTATCTCCCCTTTTCAATGTCTCTTTTTTCTTCCAGAGAAGAAATACCAGCCTGACAGTAACTCGTGTCACTTCCAGTTTGCCTAATTTCTGCCATGAGACACAGCCCGTCAGTGGCACAATCCTAATCAGCTACTCTGTGCTGGTAGGGTTTTGTCAAGCAGTTTTGTTGACTCCTGCTTGGAAAACACTCCACAGACATCATTGCAAAGTATAACATGATGGTTACCAGATGCCTACAGGCCTTCCAGAGGAAACACACCTTGTTTTGTCTGCTTTGGAGGTAAGCCATCCCAGGAGATGGGTCCGTGGACTGAGGACCACACAGACTTCTTGGTACTGCATACACAAATTGGGGAGCTGTGGTTTAACTGCTCCATGGAAATCACAGTAAGCTCCACTGTTGCCGATAGTCAGGAATTTAAAATAAAATGCTGGCCGTTAGTAATGAAGCTGTTGCAAAATAAACAATATTTTGCTTATTTGAAGGTTATGTTTGCTGTTTCTAACAGCGGTAAATGTTTTTGCCTAGAGCTTCCCAACTGGCTTCCTCTTCTATTCTGACTCACTCTGTTTTGTCACACTTGACAAGTATTCAAGCCTAGGAAAGTCTTTGAAGTTATTTGTCAGTTGTCTTGCAAACATGGTTTAAAAGGTACTGCAAGATGTGGTTGTGTTTTCAGCCCCAGCGATCAAGCCAGACATTCTGTCAGCCAGGGGAACCTGGTGGAGTTTTTTATCCTAAGAAAACACGATTAGCTTCAAAGAGTAGCAGGTTGCTATCTGGTACCAAAATGACACTAAGAAGAACTTTGAAATCTCTACTTCATAAATAGTCTCCATAGTTTTAATACAAGTTTTTGTCAAGCAAGAAGCCAAGTTCCACGTGAAAAAGAGTGATAGAAGTTCTGTTCTGTAAAAACTGCACACCCTATTTTAGCGTAAAGTTTAAATGCCTGTAGCACTATTACCTAATGTTTCATATTCATAAACTTTCTGCTTGGAAGTTTAAAATTCTGAAATATGACCAGAGATAAAAGGTTCAGTTGAAAGTTGATGCCTGTCTCGTTTGATGAACAGCTTCCAGACAAAGAAGCCCATGTTATTGCATATGCAGCAAATGTGATGCTAAAATATTCTGCCCAGCTACAGTTCTACTTGTGATTGTGAGCAGGGTTGGATTAAAACTATGTGAAGTTGACATTTCCAGGTCAAGGCACAGGCACGAAAAAATGTGCTGCGCACAGTGTTGATGGAGGTTTCTGTCCCAGAATGCTCTTCAGCCTTCCACTGCAGCACACAGATTGCTGTTCACCAGTATAGACCAGAGCCAAGATCAGGACAGGAAACTTTCCTTCCAAAACCACACAACCCTCAGACCCTTTGGCATCTTTGAAACTCAAGCATCGAGGTGACATTTTAGTCCAGGAGACAGGACTAGCTCTAGTTTGAAGTAAATGGATGAGAAGCTCAACATGAGCCGGCAGTGCGCGCTGGCAGCCCAGAAAGCCAACCCCATCCTGGGCTGCATCAAAAGAAGTGTGACCAGCAGGTCACAGGAGGTGATTCTCCCCCTCTACTCTGTGCTTGTGAGACCCCACCTGGAGTACTGTGTCCAGTTCTGGAGTCCTCAACATAGAAAGGACATCGAACTGTTGGAACAGGTTCAGCGCAGGGCCACCAAGATGATCAGAGGGCTGGAGCACCTCTCCTATGAGGACAGGCTGAGAGAGCTGGGGCTGTTCAGCCTGGAGAAGAGAAAGCTCCAGGGAGACCTGGTAGCAGCCTTCCAGTATCTGAAGGGAGCCTACAGGAGAGCTAGAGAGGGACTCTTTGTCAGGAAGTCTAGTGACAGGACGAGGGGTAATGGTTTTAAATTGGAAGAGGGGAGATTTAGATTAGATATTAGGAAGAAGTTCTTTCCTGTGAGGGTGGTGAGGCACTGGAACAGGTTGCCCAGGGAAGTTGTTGATGCCCCATCCCTGGAAGTGTTCAAGGCCAGGCTGGATGGGGCTTTGAGCAACCTGGTCTAGTGGGAGGTGTCTGTGCCCATGGCAGGGGGGTTGGAACTTGATGATCTTTAAGGTCCCTTCCAGCTCTAACCATTCTATGATTCTATGATTCTAAATCTCCTAAACCACCTGTTGTCTAATTATGGGGCTGTTAACGCCAATTGCTTTAACGACTTGACCCCCTCCTATACTGCTGCATTGCTTGATAAAGTAGATGTAGCCTTTGAAAGATGTCAGTGTTTGAACACTGTTAGTAATACATGGAAACAATTACAACCATTGTCTTTCAAAACAGTAGTGTTCAGTTTGGAAATGAAATAATAAAAAAATACTAGGAAAAAAGGGTAGCTGAGCAGTTAGACAGTAAATAAGTCATTATGACAAAATGTGAGCAAAGTTAATTTAAATTACCCGACACCTCATTTAATGAAATATTCTAAATATCATAGTAATGTTAAAACCATTAATATTATGCAATGTTATTATATTTAAACAAATTGCTTTGTTGTATTCAGATGAAAGATGAGACACATCAAAAGATCATGAATATATAGGATTAGCTAAGAATTCCCCAAACCTCATAATGGCAGTAAAATATTCAGTAAGATCTAAGAGACATTTCTCCCTTGTGTAAGGCTGCACAAAAAGGAAGAGGGAGGCAAACGAGATTCACAAATCTGCCTTTGTCGCAGCAAAACTGAGTTAGTGCAGAAATCCAGGATAGATCCAGAAAGGCTTTTCATTTGGAAAACTATAAACCAAGACCATATGGGATAAAAATGACTAAGAATGAGATAGCAGGGAGAGGAGAGTATAATAAAAATGAAATAAGGAGCAGAAGTGAGATGTAACAAGCTTTATCTGAAAACCCAGTGTTTTTTAAACATTATTGTTTGATTCATGCAATGCATTTAAAAATAGAGAATAATGTTTTCAAAAGCAGCTGCCCCTCTAGTGCCTCAGGTGCAATTTCCCGTGCCAATATTTTTTTTTCATTTAGAAGTCAGATGGGAATCCTGAAAAGAATTGGCTTAGAGCCAACTAAGGATTTGGGGTTTTTTTCCTTCTCATTGATACAGAAATGAAAGCAAGGTTTTGATGTCAGAGAAAAGTTCTAGACAACCAAAGAACAAATATCCCACTTCATTCTCAGATAACTGGGGGGGAACCAAGGTCTAGCTTCATAGGCTTGTCACTTGGACTCTTCCTTTTTAACAGTATTCACTGTGGTTTAGGTACTTCCTTAGGATCTGAGAGCCCCAGAAACAAATCCCATCTCCACCTCTCAGGAAAGATGTGAGTTACCAGTCTGAGGTGTAACTGAGAATAAGGAGCTCTTCAACTCTAATTTTCAATTATCAGTCCTAGTTCATGTTTTTTCACTGTACAATACAATTCCTTCCTTTAAAAAGAGACTAACAGTTTTTTATCCAACAAATGTACTGGAGGGATGTCTGGGAAGAATTCTAGCAAAGAAAACTGTAGAGTAAGTGCTAAGTATTATTAATTTGGAAAAGAATCTGCCACATTAATCTAGAAATATGACAAAGACTGATCATAAGTTAGACTGTTAACCATGAAGACGGGAAATAGCATGCCTACCAGCCTGGTCTACCACCTCCTCACTGGATCATGGCTTGTCATCTCCCTCCCCTGTTACTCCTGCTAACTTCTCCTCCCCAGGCTGGGCAGCCAAGTGATCACTACTGTGTATTTCTCAATGAAACAATCACAGATCCTTCTAGATGTGGTACAGACAGCTTTCACTCCACTTGTTGAAGTGAATCTCATCTCTTCCTAGTAGTTCTTAGTCCTCAAAGAGAGGACGTCACAGGCATAAAAGGCAACTCCCCATTTTCAGCACCAGTTGTGCAAACAACCATTGACCTACAGGATCCACATATTCCTTCTGCCCTACCCCCTCACCAGTAGGATCAAGGAGAAACCAGCTAGGCACATATGTCTTTGACTCGCCCTACAGGGATGTAAGTCATGCTCAATACGCTCCATGTCTGTCCTGGCAGCATCAGGGGTGACCATGGGGTCAAAAAAATATACAAAAAAAAAGACTATACAAATAAAAGTGATACAATGCAATTGCTCTTACCACCTGATGCCCATCCCATCCCAAGAGGGGATTGCAGATTTTTTGTCCACCAGCCAGCCCGCACTTACATGCTGAGCATGATGTCTGTGTATGGAATATACTTCTGCCCAGATTGTCCTGTTTATGCTCCTGCTCAGCTTCTATGGGAAGCTGAAAAAGTTCTTGACTTAATACCAGCATCACTTATCAACAACAAAACCAACATGTTATCAGTATTCTCATACTAAATCCAAAACTCAGCGGCTACTAGAAAGAAAATTAACTCTATCCCAGCTGAAATCAGGACATACATTCAGAGGCTTATTTATGTTATTTTATTAAATCAAGCTAGATTTTGAATTGCGAGCTCTTGGCTTCTGAACTGCTCAGTTTAATGAATGCACTCAGCAGAAGGCATATTAAGGTACCTCTTAAGTTACATTACAATCTTCTGCTGCAACTTAGAATCACTTTGCAACAGAGAAAGCTACGAAAATGTCAAGTTTCACAGTGGCATGTTTTTGTCAGCAGAAACATTTTGTAATCTTTGGATTGTGATGTCTTCATCGCTGGCTGAAATATGGACCAGATTTGGCTACTACAGCATCAGATTAAAAAGCAGCATGAGGACATGAATAAAAAACAACAAGCAAAGATGAAACAGCTTCCTACCCAAGCAGAACTTTCTTCAAAATCTTAGCAATACCAATCTACATTTCCAAAGGCATTTTGATGTTTGATTTGACAGAATTGGAGGCCTCCACAGCACTGAAGTTCAGCAATCTGTAACAAAACAAGATTTGCTCTCAGTATGGATGAGACACCCCACAGTGAGCCCCCCCCAACCACTAGTCACTTTTAGGAAAAGGCAGTAAAAGGCAGAAGCAAAAATAAATGCATTAACTTCAGTAAATTCAGCAACATGGATATATATATTTTTTTTCATATTATTTCTTTGACTTACTTCTACATCTTTTCCCTTCATTTCTTACAGTTTTCTCTCTGCATCACTGAACTGAGTTCATCTCTCCCCTTCAGGAACTCCTCACCTTCTGTTCTATGTCTCCTCTTTCACTCCCCTTCTCTGTACTTCTTCCTTTCCCCTTTGCTGTGCCTTTCCTTCTGGCACTAAACACAGCAGGCTCATCTTCTCTCTAGAAACCTCTTTGTTTATTTTCGTAGCCTGTACCTAATCCATCTCCCAATTAGTAAATTACCACTTCATTTCTTCCCCAGATCCTTGCACAGAAGAGGGTGTGTGAATGCAAATGGATTGGTACCACAGGAGTTGAAGCTGGATTGCTTCCAGTTTTTCTCCCATCTTGTAGTTTTTCTGCCACCCCTTCTCCTGTGACACCTGCCTGTTCTGCTGCAAAACAGGCAGTACAGCTAGTGAGGAGAGCACCACTTGTCCCTAGCAGCATTCCCTGGGAATGAAGGTACATCTACATTCCCAAAGGAAAACCAACAGATCCCATAAATTTCAGCACCGAAATCACTTTGAATAAACTGTTTTGTTTTAAAGCTGTTCTTTCTTCATGGATCTTAACAGGAAACAGAAAAGATCAGGATCTTTGACAAGTCTGTGTGTAGAAGTCTCAGGTTCATGTGTTTTAAAATTATGCAAGCATCTCAAAACTCTGAAGCATTCTTCGGTTGTATTTTCTTTGGTGTGGCTAAAATTTTCTTGGTTTCAGTACATGCCAGAAGTGATTGCAGTTAATACCTAGCATAGATTAGGCTCACTCCATAACCAATATATTCCTACAAGTCATATCTCTAGAGTGAAGGCAGCGTGGCAGAAGCCTTCTGGTTATATGCTTCTTATATTAGCGATAATTTAATTCATGCTGCTGTTCACAGAGTCATGGAATTGTCAGAATTGGAAGGGACCTCTAGAAATTGTCTAGTCCAACTCCCCTGCTAAAGCAGGATTGGCCAGAGCACATTATTCAGAACGGCATCCAGGGGGATCTTGAAGGTCTCCAGAGCCCCGCTGGGCAGCCTGTTCCAGGGCTCTGACACCCTCACCAGAAAGAAGTTTTTCCTGATATTTGAATGGAACTTCCTGTGTTCCAGCTTGTGCCCATTGCCCCTTGTCCCGTTGCTGGGGAATCACTGAGGAACCACTGGAACCACTAGGAACCACTGGTGTAACTACGATGTCACTGTCTCCAGAGCTCACAAGATCAAGATAGGGAAAAAAAGAGGTGCTAGTCATGCAGCTAGCTGTACATTCAAACCAGTAGCCCCTGAGAACGTGGGAAGGGGCTTCATTTAATGGCAAAATATGGTAAGCTCATGTATTCTGCAAGCTCATGATGCTAACAATATTCCTCTTACAAATCTAATGGACTTTGCTTCCTTAGGGTTGGAAGCCCTCACCTTCCACTCTAAAGTTAGTATGTTTTACAAAAAGAGAGAAGGTGGGCACATTGAGAAGACCATGCTAAAATCTGAAAGCTCATAAGAAACACATCTGGTCCTCAAAAGCCACACTCCACAGATCATAAAGAAAGAAACAGATGCCCCAGAGCACTAACTGACCATTGCAGCAAATGCTACGATGCCTGAGATGATCCCTAGACCGATCTCTTTTCAGGACGTGTGTTGGAGGAAGGCTTTTCCAAACATTTGAATTTGTTAAGGTTGGATGTTAAGAAAGGCAAGTAAGGTTCGTTATATACATGAAACGAACATTCATCACCTATCAGTAGGAAACCAGTGATTATTCCATACATTTACAAAAGGTTTCAGAACATGAAATAGGGTGACTCAACATACCAGCCCTTAACACATTTCTTAGGCACAAGTTTCAAGTCTGTTGCCTACTTACTAAAGGAAGAGGTGAGTTACCTCTGCAGAAAGATGCACAGAGGTGATTATTGTAAGACCACAGAGGTAAACTGCAGTCCTGTGAGATGTCTGTGAACTACCAAATATTATCCTGCAATTTGAAAATGAGGTGTTATAGCTAAAGTTTCTTATTATTAACTCTTACTTTTCGTTCCTGCATGCCTTGAGTAGAACAGTGGTGGTAAAAGTAAACTATGTCTGTCCTGCGACACCAGTTTCAGGCTTCCAGCGGAGACATTCTTCTTCACACTCCAAATTCCTTCCAGAGCCGCTGTTAATAATTTGTTAAAATAATACCATTATAACTGATGACTTCAACTTGTTCTAAAATTAATGTAACTTCTAAAAGACAGTCCCTTTGGTGTGTACAGTAATTAGAAGTAGTTAAGCAGAACACTATAATCTTCCTCCCTAGTTAATGAAATGAGATTGACATCTTCAGTGAGCAATTCAGATTGCTAAAGATACATGACTGTCTGTAGAACATATTAGGGCTACCAGGCTCCTAACTGAAGCAGGGTGTAGCCGATATGTAACGTACAAGAAACAGCAGTAATGCCTTTGATGCATCCAGCATGATTTATTGGTCATACTGGAATAGCAACTGCCCTCATAAAAAGATGGCAGAACAACAACAACAAACCCCCAACAACAACAACAAAAAAACCCACCCAAAACCGACAAAACAAAAAATCTAATCTATTTTGTGGAAAAGTTACAGTTTACTAACCATCTAATTTATGTAAAACAATAAGCTTAGTAATTATCTAAGCTGTAAATCAGTAACCATTCAACCTGACAATCAGTGCCCAGGCCACCTAGGGAGCATCTCTAGTTCTCCAGATGCACACAGATGAAAAAGGAACCAGGTTCTGCTGGAATAATCTGTACACCAGCATCTATCTGACCTTATTACATATAGCATTCTGACACTATGCATATAACTATACTATTAGACTAATAGATTTTATGGCTGCAAGAGACTGCCAGTTCTGTCTTACATGGATCACGTGGCTTCAGGCTCATTCCTACACCAAGAAGAGCAAAGGAGCTTGGACCAGGGCTAATGCTTAAGCGCAAAATATTTACCACATGCATTAAAAACGGTGAGTCTGAGTGATCTTTGTTAAATAGTCCCAGCATTAAGTTCTCTTTCTTTTGCAACCCGCTAATTATTTCTACTCTGATCTTATCTAATTTTTACCTCCAGTTCTCAAAACTTGCAATAATTTAGCTAGACCAAACACCTTGCTTCCTGTTAGACTTCCATTTCCTTATTAGTTTACTGTAATCGTCTCTCCGTAACCTTTGAGCTGCCTAAACAGACTGATGTTCTAACTGCTGTTTCCCTGTCCTTTATTCCCCTTTATCATTCTTATCTCTTCCTTTTCAAAAACAGCTTCGGTTTTGAACTGAAGAAGGGGACAAAGTACACTAATAACTACAGCACTTCTTTCAAAGAAAAAGCTAAGAAACCTCCCTACTGCTTGGAACTGACAGATCCTATGGAATTATCCATATCCTCTACGGTCCCATAATTTCAGACCAAAACTAAAAAAAAAAATGTTATAAAGACTACGTGCAATTCTTCTGTTTCTAAATGTTCCCCTGCATATTTTAGGGCTCTTTTAATAATAATTTTGCTACAGTTCCTCAAAACAAGGTAAATTTAATTTGTCCTGACAAAGACTTGCCATTTGCTGGTGAGGAGGAGGATTACCTGCAGCTGGGTGTTTGACACGGCACACTTCTTTCTGAAAAGAAAGTTCTTCTTCAAGTATTTCTTTAACTCTCCTAGATGGCTCAACATACACAACTTTCTTCCCTGTTAGTAAAACATATCACAAAAGAGCCAGTTATTTGAAATCCCCTGAATGCCAACGTGCGTTGATGCAATGTAGCACTGTGTTATGCTGCTCTGCTCCTGTCTTTAACACACTTTAAGACAAATAATTTACAATTAGGTGCANTGTGATTCTATGATCATTCTTATCTCTTTCTTTTCAAAACCAACTTCAGTTCTGAACTGCAGAAGGGGACAAAATATACTAATAACTACACCACTTCTTTCAAAGAAAAAGGTAAGAAAACCTCCCTACTGCTTGGCATTGTTTCTGTTTTATTAAACTGACAGATCCTATGGAATTATCCATATCCTCCACGGTCCCATAATTTCAGACCAAAAGAAAAGAAAAAGTGATAAAGACTACGTGCAATTCTTCTGTTTCTAAATGTTCCCCTGCATATTTTGGGGCTCTTTTAATAATAATTTTGCTACAGTTCCTCAAAACAAGGTAAATTTAATTTGTCCTGACAAAGACTTGCCATTTGCTGGTGAGGAGGAGGATTACCTGCAGCTGGGTGTTTGACACGGCACACTTCTTTCTGAAAAGAAAGTTCTTCTTCAAGTATTTCTTTAACTCTCCTAGATGGCTCAACATACACAACTTTCTTCCCTGTTAGTAAAACATATCACAAAAGAGCCAGTTATTTGAAATCCCCTGAATGCCAACGTGCGTTGATGCAATGTAGCACTGTGTTATGCTGCTCTGCTCCTGTCTTTAACACACTTTAAGACAAATAATTTACAATTAGGTGCAAGTTGGGCCAGGCCCTGCTTCCCAGCACAGAGCCATTCCTCAGGGCAGGGCCGTGGTGGGTCCAACTGAAATGGGAGTGAGTGCTGAGGCACCTCTTCCCTGCGGGAGCCAAGGCCACCTCTCAAGGAGACATGGCCACCATTGTCTCCCCATGGTGAACCACCCAAGGCACGGCCACCCACAGAGGAGGCCTCCAAGATGTCCTCACTGAGGTTGGTCTCCAAGGAGCTCCTGAGGGATTAGGGCACCTCATGGCAGCCAGAGGGTCCCCCTGGCCGCACGAGGGTGCCCCTATCCCATGGTGGGTGCAGGGGCCAGGGGAGGCAAGGGGGAGGTGAAGGCTCGGCTCCCCCGAAAGG
>VXBW01006960.1:1006292-1045853 GCA_013400375.1 Thinocorus orbignyianus
GGAGGGAGAGAAGCAGGGAGCCTGGTGGCGGGGGGACAGGCCGGGTCTGGCGTTCAGTCACAGCTGGGGTGCGTGACCCTATCCACAGGCCAGGGCTGACAACGGGGCAGCCTCCGAGGCAGTGTGTGACCTGCTGCCAGCCCCAGGGGACAGTGGGCTTGGGGCCACCTCATGCACACTTGAGACACAAGGGTGGGTGCCAGCTCCAGGCCTCATTAAGGGTTCAGTGGCAGACATTGTTAACGGTTCCTCATTTGTGGGTCAGCAGTACCACACAAGCACATTTTGTACCCCTGCAGAGTGTCACCACCTTATCAAAGGATGCCTCGTCCTTCTCTCCTCAGGCAACGGCCACAGTGGAGATAAAGACAGAAGAGTCCACTTTAACCAGATAACCTCCATATGTTGACCCCACCTGGAGTCCTGTGTCCAGCTCTGGAGTCCTCAACATAGAAAGGACATCGAACTGTTGGAACGGGTCCAGCGGAGGGCCACAAAGATGATTAGAGGGATGGAGCACCTCTCCTGTGAGGACACGCTGAGGGAGCTGGGGCTGTTCAGCTTGGAGAAGAGAAGGAAGAGAAGGCTCCGGGGAGACCTTCGAGCAGCCTTCCAGTATCTGAAGGGAGCTACAGGAGAGCTGGAGAGAGACTCCTTGTCAGGAAGTGTAGTGACAGGACAAGGGGTAATGGTTTTAAATTGGAAGAGGGGAGATTTAGATTAGATATTAGGAAGAAATTCTTTCTTGTGAAGGTGGTGAGGCACTGGAATAGGTTGCCCAGAATTGTGGATGCCCCATCCCTGGAGGTGTTCAAGGCCAGGCTGGATGGGGCTTTGAGCAACCTGCTCTAGTGGGAGGTGTCCCTGCCCATGGCAGGGAGGTTGGAATAGATGACCTTTAAGGCCCCTTCCAACTCTTCACTATTCTATGATTCTATGATTCAGGTTAATGATATAACTGATATAACCTAGAATAATCTCCCCAGCAAAATGGTGGGTTCCCTATCACTGGATGCTTTTAAGTTTTCAGTGGTGCTGGGCCAGCGTGTCTAGACCGTGCTTTTGCCAAGAAAGGTTGGACCAGATGATCCTCAACCTCCCTTCCAACCTGGTGTTCTAGGATTCTATGACACTGATCTCCTAATGCTCAGTGGCACTATCTTGGTTTTAGCAATGCTCTTCATAAAATGAGGCATCACAAGATGCTGTTTATAGGACTGAAGTAGACTTGATTCTCCTTGTTTGGCCACTGTTAAAGTTTGGAGAAAGAAGAGCAGCTGGCAATTATGGTAGTCAATGGACAATGCTGCCAGCAGGCACATGGGGAAGGTGTCCTGCTTGCCTGGCCAGCAGCTTTGTCCTACAGGAGCTTTCTTGAAATCAAGAGTTTGCATACAGTAGTGAGAATTTGTAAGATACAAAACAAGTCTAATTACACAAACACATGACTTCTGTATTTCTCCTTGGTGCATTTCAAGGTGTATTCATCTTCCACAGGTGTCCTGAAACCAAACTTACAAAATAATAAGCATTAGGAGTCATCATGTACCATTCATAGCTCAGAGGCAGTTCTCTAACAGGAGTGCTGAGCAGGGCTTCTAGACAGGTGGGTGACAGAGATGCCCTCTGTAGCTGCCTCATGAGAGCACCAAACATGGGCCAACATACCCCAACCCTGCTGCTGCTGCTCCTCCAAAGGTGCTTCAGCTGTTAGTGGTGGCTGGAAGGAGCTTGGGATCACTCCCTAAGGATCTGAGTGGGACAAGAGTGTTGCGGTACAGCTCTCATACCGAGTGACAGTACCTCGGTCTCCCACTCAATTTTCAGTTTAGCTTGATTAACAGAAAGAAGCAAGTTTCTCCGCTCTTGAGTTATAGATGGCAAAGTTGAGGTCAAAATGATGCAGCATGCCATTGTCATGGGAAAATCTTTTGTGTCCCAATTCCCATGCTGGGAATTCCCAGGTCATCTGCTGGGCTGGCAGCATTGCTGATGTTCTACCAGTATTCTTCTAAATCATTTTTAATCAGAAAAGATCTACCCGCTCAGAGTAATTGTTTTGAGATGCACGCTACCAGTACTTAAAACCCCTCACTCATTAAATACTTTTATCTTTTGTCCAAAACTTACACTTGAACCAAGGTGGGGGCAATAAAGTTTTCACTAAGAATGCCTCAGATGAAGGGTCCCAAGTCTTGACCACAAACCAGTGAGACTGCAGCTGAGAAGCTGCACTCGAGTGTGTGCTGTGCTAAAAGCCTCAGAATCTTAAGAAACAGACTAGGCAACCCACTCCCACCGTCCTGAGTCTGGTGAAATGAGGACAGCCAAATCTCTGCCACAACTTTCTGAAGCCCATCTCAGATGTGAATGCCTAGGTTTAGTAACACAAGCTATCAGAAATTTAAACAGCGTTAAATAAGAAAATAAATGAGTAGTCTGGAAAATAAAGAATTTTGAGAAAAGATACCAATAAAGTTTTTAACTCTGCTGAGTATTTGAGCTGGAATGTGGGGTCCTCTTCGGGGATTCAAAAGCAGAAGAGAAACACGGCCAAGTGTGTCCTGCACTAAATTAGGTGTAACTAAATCAGACACAGCAGTATGTTGGCTGTTTATCCTGACACAGCTGAGGTTCATTTGTTCTAACCAATGCCATATCCACAACATTAAAACTTAGGGTTAAATATTTTATTTTATAATAAGCCTTACACCAGGATCACTAAACGTTTTGTGTATCACCCAAATAAGTTACATTCATTCTGAGCTTTCATGCAGTTTTAAAAAAGTTAAATTTCTCCAAAAATAATTTTCAAGTATGCTGTAATAAACTCTGCATAACCAAGCCAGAATTCTTTCACGTCAAGTAAATATGCCAGTTCTCCCTCCTGCTTCGACAGTACAGACCAATTACAAAAGCCCCTCCAAATTTGCACTAATTAAACAGAAATTTGCTGAAATTGCCGAGACTTTTTGAATACTTTGAGTAACAGCAGTAATGCTTCAAAGTATGAGCCAGGCCGCTGAGCTGAGTTGCAAGAAGTGACATTTTGCCTGAGGAGAATGCTAAAATATCTGAAATTGAAAACCTTGCTGCAAAGGGATGGGCCACCACCGAGGAGCACGCAGAGCACCGAGAACAGGCAGCACGCCCCACCTCCACCAGCTTAACCACCGCCTCTACGGGGACACGGCGTTTATGCAGTCTTCTACTATCTCAAACAGGTAGTGATAGATGTCAGTCCTCCTGGCAATGTCAAGGGCTGTTTCATCCAGGTTGTTTTTCAGGTCTGGCTTCACATAGCGATTCAGCAGCAAGAGTTCCAGGGTTTCTTTGCTGTTTTTGTTCCCCGCGGCGATGTGCAGGGGGGTCAGCAAGCCATTCGTCTGCGCGTTGATGTCTGCGCCCTGCTGAAGCAAGAAGGCAGCCACTTTTGTGTTGTTCCACTTACAGGCGCTGTGCAGTGGCGTCCAGCCGTCCACCGTCTGTGCGTGGACGTCTGCCCCTTGGGCCACCAACTCATAGGCAATGTCCAGGTGCCCGCTGTAGGCAGCTCGGTGGAGAGGAGTGTACTGATCCTCGTCACGAGCGTTTACTGGAGCCAGTTTCTCGGAAAGAAGCCTCTTTACTGTGCTCAGCTGTTGAAGGTAAACAGGTAGTTTAATACAAAACTCTGCAAAGAAGACACATGACTGAGATGGTTTGAAAAACCTGCAACAATTAATTGTCATTGAGACAATTATTCTAATACCCAATGACCCCTCCTCACCTGGGAAGGAGAACTGAGGAAAAAACATGGAAACCCGATGGTTGAAATATAAATAGATTTAATAGAGTAAGACTAAATAATTAACATTAATCATAAAATCATAGAATCGTAGAATGGTTAGAGTTGGAAGGGACCTTAAAGATCATCAAGTTCCCACCCCCCTGCCGTGGGCACAGACACCTCCCACTAGAGCAGGTTGCTCCAAGCCCCATCCAGCCTGGCCTTCAACACTTCCAGGGATGGGGCAGCCACAGCTTCTCTGGGCAACCTGTTCCAGTGCCTCACCACCCTCACAGGGAAGAACTTCTTCCTGATATCTAATCTAAATCTCCCCTCTTCCAATTTAAAACCATTACCTCTCGTCCTGTCACTAGACTTCCTGACAAAGAGTCCCTCCCCAGCTCTCCTTACTCAAAAACCAGTACTGATCCTGATACCAATATAAAATAGACAAGAATTATACCCAGCCCACTCTCTCAGCAGGAAGCTGCAACTCGCAGAGTGGGACACTGCAAGCCCTGTGGATTTGGGAGGAAGGGAAGGGCTCAGGGGTCCAGCACTGGGGCAAGGAGTTCTCAGGATCACAGCCATCATGGGTGAGAGAGAACTCCTCAGCAAACCTTCTAATTTGTATTGGATGTGATGTTCATGGTACGAAATAACCCTGCTGGCCAGCTTGGGTCAAGTTCCCAGGTCTTGCTCCTCCTCATCTCAGAAACCTGGAGGCCTTGAAACCCACACACCACAGCTGGCTATAAAGTAAATATTTTCATGAACGCAGACACTAGAGTCTTCTAAAAGAGCAGTTTTCCCAAGCATTAGAAGAGAAAGTAGTCCTGTGTCGCTCAAACCAGGACAATGGCTTTTACTGTTCTGAAGTTCTACCAGATAATTTGTGTTGGTCTCAAAATGGCTTAAGTGTAACAAACTTTAAAATAAAACCTGTTATTGTTACTTTTGATACTGGGGTGGGGGTTTTTGGTTGTTTTGGCTTGTGGGGGTTGGTTGTTGTTTTTTTTTAAGAGATAAACCATTAGCATCCTGGTGCAAAGCCATACAGCCCTAGTTCCTCCCTGCTTTAAGCACGCAGTTGTGATGCCTCAGGAGTACCTTCACCTTAGACTTTCTCCTCATTCCCTGTGAGAGCACAAGGGCCTCCACAGAACTGTAGGTGGAGCTTGCGTGTAGGAAAGGCAACTAATAAAAATAAACGTACACACAAACATCTAAGAAGCTACGTAACAGGAATCTCAGGATTCTCTCCCTTGCTGCCAAGAATAAAAAGCTTCCCCCCGCACCGTGTAAAGAAACAGGAAAAGTGGCCTGTTCTTTGTATATGTAGCTTTTGAGAAAGTGAAATTTCAGATACACCCTCTACACGTCAGTCGAAAGGCTTGTTTGCCGCGATGGAAGCATCTATCTGGCACGCTTCCAGCTACAGAAGGCTAAGAGTGCTGTTATTTTGACTTGGAGCCACGATCAAAGCTTTTGTTCTGAAAGCTAATTGATACAGAAGCATTTCAGCATATGTGGGGGCTACAAAAGGGGGAGGTTTTATGTACAGCAGCCTGCAAAACTGCAGGGAAACAGCTCTGAGAGATAAAAGAAAGCGCAGGTAAGCTTTCGTTTGTCGCCAAAACTGTAGATATCTGCTCAAAATAACCTTCTCATCAGCCATACACACGAACAGGAAAAGTGTCTTACCCGGTTGTTTTCGGCCGCCCAGAGCAGCAATTTCTCTGGATTTTTTTCCATTTTTTTCTCTTGCATTTCGTACCATTCCTCACTTCTTTCTTGTTCGTCATCATCATCGTCATCATCCGACTGTCCTGACCAACAGCTCTGCGTGCCCACGGGAATCAGGTGCCGGTGCGTCTCCAGCAGCTCCAGCTGGTTGAAATTCTCAGTGAAGTCTTCGAACTCGTCGCTGTCTTCATCCTCCTCGTCCCCCTGCTTGGCTTTACTCATCTTCATTCACCATCTGTAAGCAGCAGCCACATTTATAGCAACTTTCACTGCTATCGCCAATAAAAACACGTCGTTGCTTACAAAGACTTAGAGAAAAGACGGGATTTTAAGGCAGTGTTTCTGCCCGCCCTTTCCCCTCACGGCCTGGCCCGGCTTCCCTGCCCTCTCCGGGGTTCGCAGCACCCTGAGACCCCCGGGAGGCCTCTCCCCAGGACCCCCCGCACCCCCGGCGCTGCCTGCGGGCTGCTGCCGGCTACAAACCTCCGGTCACCCATCCCCGCTCGGAACCCTCCTGGCCCGGCTTAGCTTCGCGACCCAACGCACCTGCCACCCGCTCCGACGCAGCGCTCCGAGACCGGGGGCCGCCGGCGGGGGCGGGGCCGCGCGACGCACGCACGCACGCACACCCACCACCAACGGACGTGACGACAGCGGCTAGCCGGGATGGAGCTGGCCAATAGCGGTGGCCGGAGCGCCTCTCGCGAGAGGGGTTCCGCCCTTCCCGGCGCCATGGCAACGGCCCGTGGTGGCGGGAGACCGCGCTAGGCCCCGGGGTGAGGGAGCGGGTGAGGGACAGGGACAGGTCCCGGGGTGAGGGAGCAGGTGAGGGACCGGCCCTGAGGTGGGGGACAGGCCTTGGGCTTAGGGACCGGGACAGGCCCTGGGGTGGGGGACAGCCCCTGGGGAGAGTGACAGGCCATGGGCCTCGGTGTCTGCTGGCCCCCGGTGGAGCACCTGTGGCCACGACCCCTTGCACCTCGGGGGCTGGCAGCTGCCCCGCACTCCTGATGGGGAAATGGGCTGGTTGCTACTTACCCGGTTGCTTCTTACCGTTACCAAATGCTATGGTGGTCGTCCTGCTCCCGGGGCTGCCGTGCCTGTCCGTCCTATCTCCCGTCCTGTCACTCTTTGCTGTTGCCCCTTCCTTACGTGCCTTACCTGGGCTCCCTTCCCGGGCAGGTGATGTGAGAGAACTCTGGCACTGCCCGGGGTAGCAGTGTCTCTGGTGCGGTCATAAACCGCTAAATCAGGCGCAGATCCTGTCTTATCTTGAAGTGTTTCGCAAGCAAGAATCACCAGTAAATAACTGGGTAACTGGTCGTTTGGGTCTCTCTGCCTTTTACTCCAATTTGTTTATAATTTTTGTCTCTTAGGCTTTACGTAGTAGCATTGATGAAGCTAGAAGCTGACTTGCTGACCTGAGGTAGCCAGCTGTGCCCGGAGCTGCTTTGCAAGGAGTCTTGCTGCGAAGATGAGTTCCGTCAACTCACAGTAAGCTACTGTTGTCTGCAGCTCGATGCAGTTATGTCATCGGATAGCAAGCCTTTGGTTTGTTTGGAATAAGTTAAGAAGAACTCAAATCAGCATTTTTGCTTTCCCTTGGGCCCTTATCTTCATACTTGCTTTCACATATGTGTAGATTACCACTGCAAAGAGGGAAAAGTGAACACTTTTTCACCAAGTCTTTTTAAAGGCAGAAAACATAAAAAGGACTCTGTAGTTTTTCATTAAATACTTCAACAGAGATGCTTGTAGCCCTTTATTAGAGTAGACTGATAGGGATAACATAATTTTCAAACTGGTTAGTTTGAAGGTCTGTTTGTAATTAAACTAATTTTGAGAATATTACAGGAATTGTGTTTCTATAGAATGTTTTAACAAATCTCCGGTGTATTTAATGACTTTGGAGTGAACGGTTGCAAGTCTGTGTTAACATTCAAATATATTGCTCTCTAACATAGAATCTTCTGTCTTATTCAGGGATGATGAAGATACCTTTAAAATACTTATTGCTACTGATATTCATCTTGGCTATTTGGAAAAGGACCCAGTTCGTGGAAATGATACATTTGTAACCTTTAATGAAATTCTAGACCATGCTCAAAAAAATGAAGTAAGTACTGCTTTTTGGAAAGTGAAAGAATGTGACTGTTCCAGCCTGCCGGAAGCTGTAAAGCGATCTTTAATAATATCAGATTAAATGACTAAACTTTTTATTACTTTTTATTGCAGTTACGTCTCTGTTTTAGTTAAAAGACTGCCTGTTCTTATTAAATTATGACCCTGGTTGCAATAACAATGTTTTCGGGTTGTCTGCACCAGTTCCAGTGGTATTTAGAGAGGGTTTGTCACTTGAAGAAGGGAACATAATTGGGATGTGTGAGAGTAGTGACACAAAGACTTCAGACGACTCAAAGTAGAAGTAAAAGTTAGAACCTTTAAAAGTGTTGTTTCTCTTTTTAAGGTTTGGATGTTTCTCAGTCAAATTACTTGTAATTTTGATGAAGATGGTTGGTTTTTTCCTAATGCTTTTTCTAAAACTAAATATAGACAGAAGTTGCAACTAGCACTTTCTCCAAGTTATGTGGAGAGAGCTATTGAATTCTTCCCAGTAGGTACCACAACAATCTAAAGAAAATGTATCTCTTCATGCCTGTCAAAGAAATTGTTCAGGAGCCAGTCTGGAGATCCGTACTAAAACGCTTCACTGGTGTTTGTGGGGGTTTTTGTGGGTTTTTTTTTTTGGTTGTTGTTGTTGTTGTTTTGGGGTTTTTTGTGGTGTTTTTTTTTTTTTTTTTCCTTAATTATATCAGTTGTTTTCTACTATAGCTCTTTTTAAATGAATCTTTGAGTTTGGTTTGGTTTTAATGAATAATTTAGCTTAATGTTTTTTTCCATGGGGAAATTAAATACTGTGCCTGCAACTACCATTTTGTTTTACCCAGAAGTCCAGATACGAGGAAATATGTGGAACTCCTTAGAAGAAATAACTTAAATTATTTGCTTAGAAATATCTCAAAATAATACAAACTGTTGTATTAAAATAATAGAGCTTTTTGTTACATACAGGTGGACTTTGTTTTGCTAGGTGGAGACCTTTTTCATGAAAACAAACCTTCCAGGAAAACAGTGCACTCTTGTTTGGAGTCACTGAGAAAATACTGCATGGGTGATCGTCCTGTTCAGTTTGAAATTTTGAGTGATCAGGCAGTGAATTTTCACTACAGCAAGTAAGTACGTTGCTGGAAATCATAGTGTAAGGTTTGGTTTGTGTATTGGGTGAATGTGATTTTCATGATTTCTGTCCTCTGTGACTGGAACCTTGAAGTCTGAGGCCTGTTTGTGTGGGACAGTTTGCAGGATGGCTTCACCTGTCATATTTTATTACCTAAGTTTATAAAGGAATACACACAATTTTTTGAGAAACTTCTGAATGTGTTGTGACATTTGATACTTTTATGTAATGTATAGTTTCTGTCCTGCAAGTAGAATACAAGTAAACCAATTTACACGAATTGAACAGAGTCCTTTGCATGTAAATAAAGATCGCACAACCCAGTCTGCTGGTCTTGCACAAGCCACACAACTTGTTGTACAATTCTTTCTGTAGACTTTTTCTAAAATAAAATAAAAAAAAAATAATCTTTTTGCTACTCTATTCCTACTGGGAAATGCCATTCCAGCCCATAAGTAAGAATCTTCTTACACTGTGAAGCTTAAGCTTATTCGTAGTCACTTAGTACTCATTTCTGCTGCTGTCGTAATGTATTTGTGATGACATTAATTTGAAGAGAATATTCGGAATTGTCCACAAATTTGCAGATAGAGTTTAACTTTTTTTTCCCTCTTCTTGTTCAGGTTTCCATGGGTGAATTATCAGGATGGAAACCTCAACATTTCTATTCCAGTTTTTAGTATTCATGGCAATCATGATGATCCCACAGGGGTAATTATTATTGTAACTCTACTATAGTGTTGTATTACACATATACTATAGAAATACAGTTCTTGGAGAACAGGCCAGTTTTAGTCAGTTGCTCCGCTCTTCACATAAATATTTTGCTTACCTTTAGGCATTCTGTAAATTAATGACAATAAGGTGACAGTAAAAAAGAGAATAGAAAGAAGTTAAGGGATCCATGTGAACTGTTTAAATTCTTAATTTACATAGATTTCTGTCACTGAGAACAGAAGCAATTTTTGTGCCAAGAAATTACAGCCTTTCATAAAGTTTCTAAAAGAAATTGGATCTGTGGAGACCAAAGGCTTTTTTTTCTTAAAGAAGGGGACATTTGATACTTTGACTTTTGTGTATACAGTTGATATGCATCTTATATTTTCAAGGAAAATTATCTAATAATGATAAAATGCTATTGTAAAAAATCAACAGCTAACAGTGAGCAGGAAAAGGACATTTAGAAAACAGTCAAGTGCACGTGTCGAATTCATAATCTTGCATTTTATATTCTGTGATTCTGTAAGTAGCAGTGTATCATGAAGATGGGTGTTTTAACAACAAAAATTTAACTTTGGACCTACTATGAAGTAGTTAACTTAACCAGATAATTTTCTATAGTGGTTTAGAGACTTTGGCTCTCTGGGGTTTTGTTTGGTCTTTCTGAATGATTTAATGTTAAATTTCATATTGTTCAAATGAAGCAAGACTTGTAAGGAAAGGCTTCTCTACCCATTAGTCCTGAAAAATAAAAACCTTATACATGCAACAGGGTTTTTCAGTTGCAGAAGTTACTTAAGGAAAGATCATAGAAACACAGAATGGTCAGAGTTGGAAGGGACCTTCAAGATCATTGAGTTCCAACCCCCTGCCGTGGGCAGGGACACTTCCCACTAGAGCAGGTTGCTCAAAGCCCCATCCAGCCTGGCCTTGAACACTTCCAGGGATGGAGCATCCATAAGTTCTCCAGGCAACCTGTTCCAGTGCCTCACCACCCTCACAGGAAAGAATTTTTCCCAATATCTAATCTAAATCTCCCCTCTTTCAATTTAAAACCATTACCCCTTGTCCTGTCACTAGACTTCCTGACAAAGAGTCCCTCTCCAGCTCTCCTGTAGCTCCGTTCTGATACTGGAAGGCTGCTATCAGGTCTCCCTAGAGCCTTCTCCAAGCTGAACAGCCCCAGCTCTCTCAGCCTGTCCTTATAGGAGAGGTGCTCCATCCCTCTGATCATCTTTGTGACCCTCCACTGTTAGATGTTATCTCTCCCTTTTGAGACTGTTTCATTTAGACTTTAAAGACTAAATGTTCTATTCAAAGTTTTTATATTTCTCTCTCAATATTACCTATAGGCAGATGCACTGTGTGCGTTGGATATTTTAAGCTGCGCAGGATTGTTGAATCACTTTGGACGTTCAACTTCTGTGGAGAAAATAGATATTAGTCCCATTTTATTGCGTAAAGGCAGAACAAAAATTGCTCTGTATGGCTTAGGTAAGTATTAGTCTGCCAGACCCTGGCTAGACTGTTAGTGTATTACTGAAGCTCAAAAGGTCAAATTAAGTTGGAACAAACAGACAGTGCTGCAACAAACATGCTAAATTAAAGTTCTGGGATGGTTTGTCCTGCTGTGTTGTCACTCGGTTACAGGGTTATTTTTTCTTTGCCTTTTTTATTTTAAAGTAAACCCTTCAGTAGCATTTACACTTTTGTTGGTCTTAATGATCCCTTCCTAAGTCAGCTATATATAGCGCCTGTGCATTGAGTCAAGGCAGTCATGGCCTTTAATTCTCACTGTTGTGTATTAAGCAAACTTCCTCCTATTTAGGTAAAACTTAAGTACTGTATGTGTGTCTGTGCTGTTTTGCTTATATTTAAAAATGTAAACTGTTTGAGCAGAAACCTAATGTCTGGCCTGTCTGTCTGAAGTGATTCAGAAGTAGCATCTGTCACAGGTTTCTATGAAGAAACTTACAAAGAGTTTCATATTTTAAAGGTGTTCTGTGGTGGGTTTTTGACTTCAGTTTGTCCCCTTGTATTTTCTCCTCCACTGTCAATTTCTTAGAAAGGTTATGTTTGACTGCTTTCTGTTTGGAGAAATTAACTATTAAGATCTTAATTTTTTCCCTTTATTTGATGTCCAGTCATGAATGCTTAAACATTTCATTTCAAGCAAATTTTATAGCTATACATTAAGTCTCTGTTCTTGGGACAGAGTTATGTTCTTCGTGTTCTTTTTAATAGAGTCACTAATTAGAAAACTTAAAAAAAAACCCAACCCAAAACTGATTTACCACTCAAAAAATGATGTAATGTTTTGTTCTGTCTACTCCAGGAGCTATTCCAGATGAGAGGTTGTATCGTATGTTTGTCAATAAGCAAGTAACCATGCTGAGACCAAAGGAAGATGAAGATAGTTGGTTTAACTTGTTTGTGATTCATCAAAATAGGTAACGCTATTGAATGAGTTACGCTGACTTTTAAACTTCCTGTGTTACTTCATTAAACTGCCTTGAAAAGGATAGGTGAGAAAGTTTCTTGTGAGTAGCTGGTTTCATAAGATCTTTCCAAATGAAAGCATTGTTCTGCAGCTCTTCTTATGTAAGAATCATAAAGGCAAAGAGTTGAAATAAATGAGTTGGGAATTCTCTTACAGTTAGGGGCAGTGTAATACGCATGTAGTTTTGTCTGCTTCTTAGAGCTGAAAGGGAATTAAACTTCCTGATTTATTTTCTATCCTTGAACGATCATTTGACAAGTTACTGGTTCTTCACTTGCACTGCTATGCTTTGCAATTTCTCTTGAATAGAGGGTGGGCAGCATGGCTTCTTTCTGCCTACACACTTCTCCCAGCAGTGGGCGTAGGAATAGGCAGAGTTCTTTTCCAAATTCTTTTATAATTTTTTCCAAGAAGAGTGCAATCCTCATGTGCAAGTAAGAAATGGTGAAGCAGAAGTAAACAAATATAGCTTAGATAACCCTGTGTACTGATCTCTGTCCAGTAGGTTGAAGGAGCTCATTCCTCCACCTCTATCCTCTGGAAAGGGATGGGCGGTGATGTGTCCCATGTCTGTTTATTTCACATTTTTAAATGAATTTAAAATAAAAAAAAAAGGGGGAAAAAAAAAAAAGGCCTTGAGGTGCTATACAAGCATTGATATGGAAAAAACCCTGAAGTCTTGCAAGCCAAATAAGAAGAAAAATGAGATCCAAATAAAAGAAGGGGAGCAGAAAAGAAAGCAGCTAAATTATCTCTTTGTTTAACCAAACACTTTAAATGATTGAATATGGAATAAGTGTGAAAAGTACCTGATGTGAAATATACGTCAGATATTTTTGCTGGAGTTTCTGTATCACTTCAAATCACACTGTTTTCCTTCACTCCCCTGTGCTCACCCATGACTGTACACATTCTAATTATTTTTCTCTTTTCTTGAGCAGGAGCAAACATGGAGCTACCAACTACATTCCAGAGCAGTTTTTAGATGATTTCATTAATCTTGTTGTGTGGGGTCACGAACATGAGTGCAAAATAACTCCATCCCAAAATGAACAGCAATGTTTCTATGTTTCTCAGCCAGGAAGTTCAGTAGTGACATCTCTGTCCCCCGGGGAAGCTGTGAAGAAGTGCGTGATCATTTCTTTTTATCCCTTACATGTTGTGTTGAGAAAAAAAGAATTATTTTTTCAAGTATGAAAGGATTTGTGTTACAGAGTGGATTAGCTTCAGCATGTGACATAACAAATGAAGTAGATGGAATCAGTGCACAGAATAGCTTTTATTTTAGTTAGGGTCAAACCTAACATTTGAAGTGAATGGAACTTGTCTGGTAGGGGATACGCCCTGATAATTTGGAATACAAGGAACTGTGTACATGTGCTTGTTTATGGAACAAGCAGAATCTATATATAATGGAATTGATGTTTGGCAGGGCCAACCCTGAAGTACAGATCCAAGAACTCTCTGTAGCTTTTAAACTTTGCTCCATGAAAAGTAGACATGAATTTACACCAAATTTTTATACCATAGTTCTTTTTATACCATAGTTCTTTTATCTTCCAGTAACTTACTTTCCTCCTTCTAGACACATTGGTTTGCTGCATGTTAAAGATAAAAAAATGAAAATGCAGAAGATTCCTCTACAGACAGTGCGAACTTTCCACATGGAGGATGTTGTTCTGGCTGATCATCCAGATCTTTTTAATCCCGACAATCCTAAAGTAACTCAGGCAATACAAGCGTTTTGCATGGAAAAGGTAACTTGTGGTGCTAACAGTATATGGATAACAGCTTATGGTCAGGGAATGTGATCTGTGGCTGGTTTTGAGACGCAAATGTGAGAAGTCTTATATTTTGACATGTATTATTTGAGACAGACTTAGGCACTGTTTCCATAGGAGGCTAAATCCATGACAGTAACTGCAACCTTGGCTTCCCGGTTCCTTGACTGGGATGATGTATTAAAGAATTGCTTTATGGTGGTCTGTGTCATCTTTGTACAAAAACTCTTGACTGAGAGTGGGGCAGCATTGGGTGTCCACTTTGGAACCAGCATAGACATGTGTACCTAAACCATGGGAGCTGGGCTGTGCAGTATGAAGTGCCAGAAGTACTTAAACAGGGGTATTAATTCTCTTGGTTCTTAGGTCTGTGTAAGTCTTTTCTCGCTTCTCTCTGGAACTAGAAATTTAGCAAAGGATAATGGATGTGTAGTAAGAGTTACAAGTCATCAGTGATGTAGGTACTACTGGACTATGGTTTATCTGAACAATATGCCTTGCATCATGACTCATTTATTGTTACAGCTTTTGGCTGGACACTGTGTGTCCAGGAATGAGAGCACATCCTATAATTATTTATTTTTATAGCTCCCCCTGCAACTGCATGTGTTTAAAGTTATACTTGAAGGGTTCAGGCATCTGTAAGAGAATAAAGTGGAACTAAATTTCTAATTCTTCTTCGTAGGTTGAATTGATGCTGGATGATGCAGAAAGAGCACGCTTGGGAAATCCACGCCAACCAGAGAAGCCTCTCATAAGATTACGAGTAAGATACTGTTGACCTGTGGTGTAACTGGTGTTCTATGGTGAAAGATGAGGTTGGTCATAACTATGCTTGGAATCGTAGATTCGTAGAATGGTTAGAGTTGGAAGGGACCTTAAAGATCATCCAGTTCCAACCCCCCTGCCATGGGGAGGGACACCTCCACTAGACCAGGCTGCTCAAAGCCCCATCCAGCCTGGCCTTGAACACTTCCAGGGATGGGGCATCCACAGCTTCTCTGGGCAACCTGTTCCAGTGCCTCACCACCCTCACAGGAAAGAATTTCTTCCTAATATCTAATCTAAAACTCCCGTCTTCCAATTTAAAACCATTACCCCTTGTCTTATCACTAGACTTCCTGACAAGGAGTCCCTCTCCAGCTCTCCTACAGGCAAAGCTTCACTGCTGGTCTGAGCAAGGGGATCAAACATGGCTATTTATAGAGAAGTTTTTCTTAAGTCATATCATCCTATGTTTGTTCCTAACTTAATTTATGGAAACTTTCCTGAAGACTGGTAAATTAGATAAATTAGGATCAAGTTATGAATCTGGGTTGTTATTAGCTCTTCTGCTGAGATTATTTAATAACTATGATCATATATTAACTATTCTGCATGATATGGCAAAGCATTCATTTTAGGTCTATGTACTTTTTACTTTAGTTTTTCGTTTGAAAGGTAACAAACTCATGCTGATTTGTGTGGCTTCTCTATTTCTGTTTGTTTCATAATTTAAATTTTTCCTTTCCTCTCTTAGGTCGATTACACAGGTGGCTTCGAACCATTTAGTGTCCATCGTTTTAGCCAGAAGTACATGGATAGGGTGGCCAACCCGAAAGACATCATACACTTTTTCAGACATCGTGAACAAAAAGAGAAAAATGGTAATTATAAAGGAAGGAATCATTGGCTTATCTTGGTTATCATCTTTCTTTATTTATTTTGTTAGCTTGTAAAGGCTCAGTATCTGCCATCTGCTGTATTCTAGAAGGAGTAATGATGCATAGTCTCATTTAAGTGTAAATATTGCACAAGTATTTCTGTTCTATTTCTGGATTTATCTAAAATTCTGATATTCAGCACAGCATCTGCTGTCAGTTATTCATAAATAATTCCTTTGTATTTGGCCTCAAACGTTATTGAGTTGCTTATCATAATATAACTCCATACAGACCGAGTTACTCCATGGTTCTCTGGTAATTACCAGGAAAGATATTAAACATCTCACTCCTGAGACTTCTCAGAATTAGATGGTTGATTTTGGGTGCTTTGCAAGAAAAGAGGTGGATGTTGTGGTTTTTTCCCTCTGCTTTGTTGTTTGGTTTGGATTTTTGTTTCTTTGTTTTGTTTTTAATTTATTGCTGTAGTAATTAATTTGTTTATATCTAAAATACTAATGGTAGGTTGGGCTTGAGAAATGTTTGTATATTTAAAAAAAACCCAAAAGCTGCAAATGTATGATAGCACTTTGCCCTAATTAATCATGTGTGTGGGATGCTCTTGGCTTTTTAATCTGTTCCAGGTATGTCTCTATTCAAACATTTGTGCAAAACAAATAATAGCTGTTACTATTGTAGCATTTCTCACTGTGCCTAAAATTTTTACCAAATGCTTAATAGGTGTTGCCCAAATAGTGGATTTGTAATAGTTGCTAATGAAAATACAGTTTGCACAGGAACACACTGTGCTAAATAGCTGTTAATATTTCACATTAGTGCTCTGTATGTACTCAGCTCCATCGACAGTTTTTACTTACACTGTCAGTTTTATAAAGTTCAAAATATTGTGTTTCATTAATAAAAACTGCTTTTAGTGAGGCTTTTTGTGTTATGCTCTATTGATCTTGTTTTATTTTGCTTTATTAAAAAATAGGTCTTTAATCTCATTTACATTTTCAGAATACAAGGAAGTATGTTCAGATACGCATCTGTCACCATGTTTCATCCAGGCATTTTAATTGTCCTACTTAACGTGCATCTTGGATTCAGACAGGGAATGTAAAAATACCACAGTTCTTTGCATTGCTTTGTTAAGTATCCTCTAATACAAGAGAGGTGGCTAATGAAGCAGTCAAAATTTTCAGGACATGGACCTGTTGGAGCAGGTCTGGAGGAGGACAGCAAAGAGGATCAGAGGACAAGCTGAAAGAGTTGGGGCTGTTCAGCCTGGACATATGAAAAAAAAAACAAAAAAACCCAACAACCCATATAATAAAAAAACCTTTGTGCTTTGGTGGGTCATTTGATTTTTCTTCTCTTTGTGATCTTCTAGAGTTCAGTTATAATGACCTTCAGGTCATAGCATTCAGTTTGCAATTACAGAGATTTGGTAGTTAGAAGACTTTGTATCTACTGAAGATGGAGTTGTCTTGTACAATGATTGCATCCATTATGTTTACCCTTATTTCTAGACAATAGACTCTACAGTTAGAACAAAAACCTATAAAAGGGACCACAGTTGTTAAGAGTCCTACACTTTCTTTCCTATTACTGTCAGTGGGGTGATAATAGTTAAATGCTGCAAGCATGGGTGACAGTGCCACTGTGCTTTTCTCTTCTAGAGAATGATCTTAATTTTGGAAGACTGGTCAGCAGACCTACTTCTGAGGGGATGACACTGCGGGTGGAAGACCTTGTAAAGCAGTATTTTCAGACAGCAGAGAAGGTATCTTTCTGCCTTTTATGATTGATTTTTAATTTAATGTTATCTTTTTTATCTTTTTTTTTTGCTTTCTTAATGGAAGTAGTGTTCACTGAAAAGACTGACATTCACCAAAAAGTTACTTTATTTCCTATATAACTTCATGAAATGTATGTCTAAGAATAATTGAGAACATTATGATAACTCTTCATGTGAACATAAAGTGTCTGCTCTGTGCTAAATGGCGTGTCATGTTCTTACAGGCAGAAAATGTGAGGTGATGTGCTCTTCAGTGAGAAGCTCTTAATTTGCTATAGGGTAGATATGAAACTGTACCTTTCACTCTTGCCAGTTGAGTTGGAGTAATTTGTTACTTTGCAGTCTATTTGTGGTCTCAGGCATAGTGCAATTTCACATTGTATTTAAAGCAGAGAAGGGAAGAGAAAAGGACCCTGCAACAGTTTGCTTTCTCCCTACCCTTTCGTTAAACCTGATTTATTTCCCTTTCCCAACACTAGGGCAGTAACATCTCAGAGGTAAAAAATAATAATAATCAGTGAGTCAGACACCAAAATGCTTGATTTTGATGATCAAGCATAGCTTTCAGAAGCTACTTCAGAACATACTTTATAAAAAATCATTAGAGCAAGGATTCTTGAAGTAAAGATCACCCAAATTATGTCATTGTGCCTAACCTTAGACACATGTTAAGTGTCAGTATTAGTATGGCAAACATCATGCTCTGGAAAGACTGTTTGCCTTCCAAATATGATATGGAACCCAGGGTGACTAGTTCAGAAGTAGGTGCTTCAAATGTGTGCCACCCCTAAACCCCGTGGGGATGGGTAGCAGTGGCAAAATCAGGGCACTGTATTAATCTATGAAAAATATTTTTTTTTTCTCAATGTCTCTTTTTACTGTATTGGGAAGGAGAGTACAAAAGAGAATGGCTGTGAAACACCACCAGTAGCATCTATTAATTTTACTAATTAATGTCTGTACTGATATGTTAATGTGAAATATCTTGATGAATATCATCTCACTTGATGAACAAATGAGAACTATTGGTATCTACAGAACGGGATTTCAATAGAGTAGACTTCTGCTTAATAGCTCTGAATGCTTTATAACAATAATAATTTGCCCTACTTGCTCTGTAACTGCCATTTCTTAATGTTAGAATTTTACAGTAAAACTAATTCAGCGTTTGTAATAATTCAGGTCCTGTTTTTAATAGTATTTTTATGTCTCTGCAAATTGGTCTTAGCTTTAGTGTAAAAAAGAGGGAAACTAGGAAAGAATACAGTTTACCTTCTCTCCTTTCTCAGCAGTACATTTCAGACCAATTATTTTAGATGTGACTAGCTGTCACAAGACTGTACTTCCTGTATTGTTTATAAAACTTTGATGAATCTGGAAAATATTGTTAAGTAGATGCAACATGCTTGTAGCAAAAGGGTTGTAACTGTATTATGATGAGTAACATGTTTACTTATTGTCCTGCTTTTCTCTGATTGAAATCTTCAATTCACATTACTTTTTTGGAACTAACTTACAGCAACATTTATTTGAAATAGCAAGGATATTACTTGCTTTCTTTGATGGCAGATGCTTCTTAACAAAATGTTTTCCCCACTATAAAGAAAGTGCAGCTCTCACTTCTAACTGAAAGAGGAATGGGAGAAGCAGTGCAGGAGTTTGTGGACAAAGAGGAAAAAGATGCCATAGAAGAGTTGGTGAAATTTCAACTAGAAAAAACACAGAGATTTCTTAAGGAACGTCGCACCGATGCAGAGGAAGAAAAAATAGATGAGGAGGTAATATTCTGTTAATGTTAATTCCTCAGGAGAGGCCAGGACAGAGTGTAGAAAAATCAGTGCTCAAACCTGGTTTAAATAGATTTGCCTGTGTGTGGAGTATGTGCAAGACTCGCCTGTAGTCATTTTCTAAAATTAATAAAAATGGTGATGAAGTTTTGAAAACATAATATAAAAAGCTTGTATTGAAGATGGGGTTTAGGTATGCTTATAGTGATTCTCACATTGTTTGCACATGCATGCATGGAAAGATCTATCACTCTAATATTTGTGTCTCTGCTGTGAGAAAGATGATAGGTATAATCTCTTCTTAGCTTTTTCATACTGGTTTAGGGAAGAGCACAGGAACAGGGCAAGCATAAGGGAAACCTGTCCTTCAAGTGCTCTACTAGCTCCTAGCTGCTTGCAGCACGGGGTCCCCCCAAAGACAAACCTGGTTTATATGTATTTGGTAATCCATAATAGACTTCTCTGTCAACGTGTTGAGCATCCGCATGAGCCCATGTATTCAGTTGTAATATTCCAGCATTCTATGACAAGTTGTTCTGCAGCTTAACTGTGTGCTGTGTAAAGAATAATTTTGTGGGGGGAGGAAGGTTTCACCAGTTTTCTTGCTGATTGCTTTCATCCAAGTGGAGTTGAAAGATTATAAGCAATCAGTGCCTATAGACTTTCTCTGTCCCTTTGGGGTTTTTTGTTTGTCTTTTGGACTACTACCTTTTTATTTTTTTTGTCTCACCATCATATGTTTTTCCATACTTGGCAGGTAGAGCTTTCTTAATTGCCCATGTATTGCAATGTTGTTTTCTATCTTGCAGCTTCATCTCTACCCCTTCTTTTCCAATTAGTTATTTATATTTCACTGTCCCTTACTGTCAAATCTTGTATACTTTCCTTCTGTTGAACTTAATATCTCCTACTTTTCATCCTGTCACATTTTTTTTTTCTCCCAAGTGATGTAGCTCCAGTCCTTAATAGAATGTGAGATCCTTCAACTGTAGGACAGCATGACAAGGTTCTAAACAATAGTTTCAGTTATTCTTGCACTCTTCTTTGCCTCTCATATGAGCTTAACTTAATAATTCAGTGATCGAGACTTCTCACTTACTGCATTTTGATTGTTGTATGAAATGAACTGTAAATTTGATGGGAACTCATTTTATTCAGGTGCGAAAATTCAGGGAGAGTAGAAAAAAGAATACTGAAGAAGAGGATGAGGAAGTTCGTGAGGTAACTCCTTTGACTTTTGAACATAGGCTGAAGAATGGAATGGTGACTTCTGCATGTGAGTGAAGTCGCTTAGCAGCACTTCAACATTGTCCTTGCCAAAATAGTGCCTCTCTGCCTAGGGAAGATTAGTAAGTCTTAAAAATCTTCCTTGGTATAGTATGTGCTATTGAGCTACTGCTCAATTTGGCTTTTGAGATCTCTCTTCTTGTGCAGATTTGTGAACCTGAGTGTTCAATTGTTCTTGCTTTGAACAGTAGAGATTAGACCAGGCAGATGACCCTCAGAGATCTGTCACTCTCAACTGTTTGTCATCCCATCACCAGTGGGTGTGTGGATGGGTCTAATTGGAGAATATAAATATCTATATATTTATATAGATATATAAAGCACCTATCACCATACTGAAAACCATTCTTTGGAACCACTCTGACTGCAGAGGTAAGAACAGGAGTCGGGCTGTTGGTACCTCAGCACTTCTGTTTCCAACCAATTATTTTTTTAAAAAAAAAAAACAAGCCAGAAAACATAAGGCTTTGCTGCCAGCCTGCCTGACTGGTATTTAATGCTGCTATTCCATCAGGGTTGGAGGGAGACCAGTTGAGCGGTGGTACTGGAACAAATTGGTAAACCTTTAGGTACTGTTGTCCTCGTCAGCGATCTTGGAGTCATAGATCTTACAGAGATTCATATGTTTTTCCAAAGAGAATTGCCAATTGCCAAAAGCATTGGTGCTCCTTGTCTTTGTAATCTTTGTGAGACTGGAATGAAATTTTGAGAAAAAAGACACCAGAGGTGAGATTCAGCTCTCCTGATCTTAGATAGCTCCGTGTGAACAGGTTGTCTTAAGCACCCACTGTCTTCAGAGAAGATAAAGTCGATGGAGCCCAGAGGGTACTTCCCCTGAGCAGGTGTATGTAGCTGACATAAAATGACCTGAATTATTTACTAAATTCCACTGATGTATTATATTAACTAGCTCCATTCTGTTATTGGGGCTTAGCTAATTACTTTATATATACAAATCTAAATTAAACTAAATATCATCCCCACTTTTTGATAGAATTCCTCACGTTCCATAACTTTGTGGATTTGGGTCCTCCAAGCCTCCATGGTTTAGAATTATGTATCACAACCAGGATTTAACAATGGTGCAGTTAATCATTTAAGATTCTTTTTACTGTAACACTTACTGTTCCATTTCAGGCAATGACCAGGGCTAGAGCCCACAGATCAGAAGATGCAGTTCTTGTCGCAGCCTCCAGTGATGAAGAGCCCATGGATACGGGGATGAAAGGCACTGGTGATTCAGATGATGGTTTTCCTGCAACAGTGACCCGAGGAAGGGGTCGGGCAAGAGGTAGGGCAAGAGGTACAAGAGGACAAAATCCAACAGCAAGAGGTTCATCTCAAAGGGGAAGAGGTAAGAAAAGCTTCATATTCTTTGTACTGCCGTTACTGACTTCTTTTTTTTTCTTTAAAAGGCAACTGTCTTCTGATCATAGAGTGGTTTAGGTTGGAAGGGACCTTGAAGATCATCTAGTTCCAAAGCCCCTGTCAATGGGGAGGGGCATGCTTTCATCAAGTAGAAGTTTGTTTCTTAAGGATTTCTACTGGGAAAAAAAAATTATTTGCAAATATTTTTAACAGTTGACTGCCTTACAAGGCTTAAGTTGTGACTTTTTCACAGGATGATTAAAAGAAAAATATCTTGCTTCCCAGCTACGGAAACATATTAAAAAACTTGTTATTGGGAAGGTCTGTGCAATGAAGTGCATGGGTAACCCTTTGTTACTGCTAAAGGTAATGCATTTGATCAATCTAGAGTGAAGGTAAAGATATATAAGCCTTATAAAGTGGACATACAGATTGTCTCTATCCTAATGCCATTTACAAGAGATTTCATTTTTTCTAGTGACTCAGAAAATGGGAAGGGTTTCCTAAGCAAAACGGATCAGGTAGCTCCTTGGCTAGGTGTGGTTGTGCACTTTACAGTGGTAATGGTATTTCCATTATATATGTACTTCCATTCTATATAAATATATATGTTTGTAAAAGAAAGAAAAGTTGGATTCTTGCAGTTATACACTCCTTTGAGGTGTGTCAGTAATATGCCCCAAGGCCTGAAACAAAGGCTGTCATGTTAGGACTGGTTTAGTCAGTGCCTTTAGTTCTATGAGCGTGTTCTCCAGCACTCCTGTGATCCCGTCGGAGTAGGGGAGGGGTGTTAAGAGACCATCTCTGTGGAGCTGGATCCAGAGCAGTCCTGTATGTAAGGAGGACTTTGATTCAAGGAGGAAAGTGAAGGAATAATGAGAAATACAGTTTTTTTAAGTTACTTCCTGCTTAGTGATGATAGACTAAAAGGCAGTGCTGGGCAGAGGGAAAAACTCATCCACTGAACAGATTTGCATATTGGTTTTTATCCCTATAGGAAGCACTAGCCAGGAGTCAGCTACAAGGAGCAGAACCTACAAGCCTGTATCCGTGCCTGCCAAGAATATGTCTATTTTGGATGG
The DNA here is from genome assembly GCA_013400375.1 of Thinocorus orbignyianus. Lineage (NCBI taxonomy): Eukaryota > Metazoa > Chordata > Aves > Ciconiiformes > Thinocoridae > Thinocorus > Thinocorus orbignyianus. The sequence goes on from VXBW01006960.1 coordinate 1,029,012, forward strand.
TAGGCCTACAGTCTCTAATTTGCTCTCTCAAATTGTAATGAAAGAGTTTATTTAATGAAGTGCCTTAATTTCTATTAGTCCAATTCAATTGAGAGATTCTTTTGGTTCTGATGAAATAGAATAACTAAGAGTGGTGCGGGAAAGAGGAATTTGGGGGTGAGAGGGAAGAAAAGTAATATCCTGCTGTCATGGGAGAAAATGAAATGCATCAAGAATCTCTGACCAGAACCAGGCGTAGGGAACATCTTACTGAATGCATTTTTCTTGAGGAATAAGCATAGAAGGAATGTGACTTAATAACATCTATTTTATGCACAATATTCCTCTGTGGATCAGAAGTTTAAACTTGACTGTCTTTAATATAAATCCATTTAGTTTTACATTGTAACAAGTATGAAAAATGCCATTTTTTTACCATGGAAGAGAAACTTATTTGTGATTTAAGCTGCATACCTGGGAGTAGCCCTTCCTTGCTACAGAGGATGAGCTCTGAGGGAACAGTGTAGGTAATCTCAGTATTAAAGAGAAAAAATTACTTAGAAAGTTACAGATAAATTCCACACAAAATACCCAAAGATAGAGCGAGTTTTAAATTAATTGGCAAATTACCTAAACCTTAAATTGGTCAGCAATTGATGTAAAATACTGCAGAGAAATCAATTTTAGCAGATGTATTGATGTCTGAACTGTTAGACATTCAGGAATATCAGTTTTTCTCTCAGCCAAAGTTACTGAAGATTTTTCAGCTAGAATGGGAAGCGCCTGCTGCTGCACAGAGGGTTAGATCCCTGGGTTGTCAAACTCTAGCAAAGGCTTCAATTGTGTTTTGGGTTGGGTTTGGGGGTTTTTGCTTGTTTGTTTTACAGGGTATTTTGCAGAGAAAATACATGCTAATCAGATCTTAAATGAAAAGGGTGATATAACATTGTTTGCATTTTATTGTGTGAGCACTTTTAAAATACAGCATTTGTTTTATTCTAGCCTTTAGGTCTTCGAAACGGGAGAGCTTGAATTCATCTAAATCTCACTCTGAGGTAAGAAGCATCTTGCATGAGTGAAATTGTGCTACCTTTAGCTGTCCTCTGATTTGAAAAAGAAATGTATATGGTCAAAATGTTAGCTGAAAAAACCATTAGCCTAAACCAGCAGGTGTTCCCAAGCTGTCAGTTCCAGCAGTGAGTTTCTACGTGTTAATTTGTAGACCTTTTGTACCCTTCTTTGGTCTGGGGCTCATCTGAGAAAAACAAAGACTGTGTTTTGTTTGTGACCGTAGTCTTAAGATACAGAGTGTATATATGTGAGTATCTGGGGGGGTTCCACAAGGCCAAAGATCTGAACAGTGTAACTTGTGCTGTGTTTGGGCGTTGTACAGCTCTAGCCTTGAGCCCTGTCCAAGTGTATGTTAAAACTAATTATGTATATAGCTGGAAAAAGCCCCAAAGGTTTCATGCTATAGTACTGTACTACTATGTACTATATATCTGCAAGAATAAATTCTATGAAAAAGTTTTATAAATGATACGTTTTTTTCAGTTTATTATAGATGATGACTCTGATCTAGAAGACATTTCTATTGTTCCTTCTTCCAAAGTGAATCAAAGGTCAGTGTGTTTAATTCCTAAATGCTACCATGACTGCTTTATTCCTGATTGGGAATCAGCAGAGTCAGGAATCTGATCCACTACCTGAGAAAAACAGATTTTTAAGAAAATCATGATGCAGCTTAGAGAATTTATGTACATTTCTACCCATTAGTGTGTGTGATCTTTCTGTAGCAAGGAATTGCTCTACTGATTGAGATAAGCTAGGTCAGATCTTTAGAATGAGTATATTAGTTTGAGAATTCGAATCGTTCTCATTATTGTTAATTCTATTCATTCACAGTCTATGTATTTAGAATCACAGAATGGTTGGAGTTGGAAGGGACCTTAAAGATCACCGAGTTCCAACCCCCCTGCCCAGGGCAGGGACACCTCTCACTAGAGCAAGTTGCTCCAAGCCCCATCCAGCCTGGCCTTCAACACTTCCAGGGATGGGGCATCCACAGCTTATCTGGGCAGCCTGTTCCAGTGCCTCACCACCCTCACAGGGAAGAATTTCTTTCTAGTATCTAATCTAAATTTCCCCTCTTTCAAAGGGAGATTTGGTGGTCCAAATCTAAGTTGAAGGGAAAGTTGCTGGAAAGTCTGGTAACTGAGAACACACTGATGCCATTTTATTTTTTTCCTTTGTGTGTTTCCAGGTTGTCAACTCCATCTTCACTTAGTAAAAGAGGTTCACAAAGCCAGACGTCTAGAGGAGTTGATTTTGAGTCAGATGAGGTATAGCATATACTGGTTTGTTGGGTTTTTTTCCTTCCTGTAAATTTCTGTAGCTGATTCTTTTCCAGTTATTTAAATAAAGCATTTCAGAGTAAAATTTAAATATTTTTTTTTCATTACTAACAGAACAAGATTATTGCAACCAGTTTTAATTAGAATATCATAATCATCAATAGTAAGGCTGGAAAGGACCTCAGGAAAATATCCAGGCCTTTTTTCCTTTAATTCTTAATAATTTAATTTTCATTCCTGAAATGTGTGGAATAAGGGGTTTTTTTTTGCCTGGAGAAGAAAGTAATTGTTAATCTTTTATAGTGCTTGGCTCTGTCTTGATTTCTTTATGTATTTTTTTTCTTGTAAAAAGTAAGGTTATTTTTTTTCATTTAAATTAGCTATTTTCCAGGGCGTTTTACTGTTTTGTTGTTGCAAATTAAGTAAATACACTTAAAAATATATAAATAACCTGTCTTCAATTTTAAGATGCCTCTTCTTGCATATTAAACAAGAAAATGGCTTCTTCCATAATGAAACTAGAACTTTATTCACAGTGTTGCATTGAACAGAACACACTCAGGACTGTCAGGACCTGTGCAGTTTGTTTTCAGAGCAGCAGGCTATCACGTATGGTCAGTGAGGTCCCAGCCTCTGCAATGCCATGTTTTGACCACTTCTGAGAAAACATTGAATTCTTGTCCCTTCTCACTGCTGGGCTGTCTCTCCTTCTTGTACCTGAAATGCAAAGCTGCACGTTTGCTTGAACATGCAAAAAGAAACAGCATTTTTGTTTCATGCAAATAGCAGAAAATTATGGGTGGTATGTACATGGACATAACTTACAGAATCATAGAATGGTCAGAGTTGGAAGGGACCTTAGAGATCATGCAGTTCCAACCCCCCTGCCATGGGCAGGGACACCTCTCCCTAGAGCAGGTTGCTCACTGAGGCATGTGCTGCTCACAGTGATAACGGCTCCCACCCAAAATGCAGAATGTTCCTCCTTTCAGATTGGTTATTCTGATCGTATTGACTTAAACTCAGTTTCTGTTCTTCTTCACGTTTCAATCTGGACTTTTCAATCACAGGATAACCTCCTTCCCACCAAAACCAACAAAAACAGATCTGTCAGAAAACATGGAATAATGTGAGCGTGCTTTATAGTTTAATCTAAAGGTGACTTGACTTGTAATGACTCAGAATGTACGTTTGTTCCAGTGATACAAATCTGTTTACAAATTACAGGATGAGTTTGATCCATTCAAGAGCACTGCAACGTCAAGAAGAGCTAAGTGATGTTTTGGCTCACTACACAAAAGAGAAAAGTGAAAATGAGAGAAGAAAATGGAAAACAGTTTGCAAGGCATTCTCTATATGGCATTTCTCTGTAATTGATGATTTACCTTTAATTTTCACTTCTATGAAATCTTTTTTTGGTTGGGTTTTTTTTTTTTCCCCCTCTGGCACCAAATTTGGTATGGTTTGGGTGTTGTGTTGCTTGATGCATTAGACTAGAGTGTCTAATGTTCTGAAGTACAGCCTGAAACTGAAAGGTTTTTCTAAAACTTCTAAAAGCCTGTTTTCTTTCTGGGATGACAAGGTAAATAACAATCATATCTTTTATAGAAACCTCCATGTCTTGGGCTTGAATTTTGCAGAGGGTAAATTCGTAGTGGTGTGCAAGTATGGATGTGGACGTGGACTCAGTCAGCATAACAGAACTTGTACTTGTAATTTCCTGCAGATAGAGTTGAAAACTCCAAAGAGTAATAGGTTTGACCCAAAAGTACAATTTTCAATATTAAAGCTGGAAAATGCTCTAATACTTTCAACTCTACTAGGAGAGCTAAAACCACTATTGCACCATTATTAAATGTCATAGTATACAGTAACAAATTCTGTTCTGTAACTAAAGAAGTGCCAAAGACTTCAGATGGAGTGGCATTGTCAGCTTTTACCCTGCAAATAAAGTGTAAGAGTAGAACCTTACAGCTTCCCAGGGAATACTGCTTGAAGAATCAAGCAATTGAGCCAGTAATGAGCAGGACATTTCCTTTATTTTTCTTAGTTGATATTTTTCAGGTGTCTCTTTCCTCAGCCCACAGCTTCAGTAAACCTCCTAAAATGTCATCACTATTTTCCAGGCTTTTAAAATATACTGTATTGTATCTGCAGTGGGGGAACCTCTCCTTCTGTTGAAGGAGCCAAGACCTGGACCTATTTCCCCTTCTCTCTTTCCACCTCCGTACACCCTGCTCCCCAAAAAGTGCTATTCTAAAGCTGTGGCTGTTAGAGCTCATCGAGGAAGAGGCCAGAAGGGTTCATCAGCAAACACCCAGTGTGTCAGAGAGTGCACTGGGTAGCTGTGGCCATGCCTTTTATACTGTCTTCTCCAAAAGAGGTGGGATTGGGTTGTTGTGTTTCCCTGGCCCTCTCTTGTACGTGACTGCTGTTACTGTGGCTGCTGTTACTTTGCCTGCATATGTGCTGCAGCAGGGAACATAGATGAGCCTTGAGCTTCCTGAAGACTTCCATAAAAATGATCAAGACCTGCAAATTTCTAGTGTAGAGCTTAGTAGCAACTTACAAAGCCGTGCGGTCTCTTTAGGTGTCAGCAAATAATTTGGTAGCCTGGCTCCTTCATGTCGTTAAGGGCTGTCAGCTGTAATATTATCTATGCAATTATAAAGCTGCTGTAAATACCCTTCAAGGTGAAGGCTTTGACTTCTTTTTTTTTTAAATAAAAGAAATAGTTTAAGTAAATTGTGAGTGTTGGTTTTATGGACTACACTGGATCTGAGAGACTGATGTTTTTAAAACACTTGGCTGCTTTATGCTGCTCTCTGTATGCATCAGGGGTGGGGCTAACTCTCCTGCAGCATCCCATGAGGTGTCATGTCTTGAGATCACACCAACGTTTTGGTACCACAGAGTGGTGCTCCACAGCGTCCAGGGTGTCTCCAAAGGCCATGGGGCTGGGGAGGGGTCACAGCCAGGCCAGCTGACCCCAGAGATATTCTGAACCGAATGATGTTGTGCTCGGCAATAAATGCTGAAGGAAAGGAGGAGGGGAGGCTATAATGTTTGTTATTGAGGCATTTGTCTTCCAAAGCAATCACTGCACCTACTGAGGTGGCTGGATGCTGCCTGCTGATGGGTTGTAAAGAATAAATCTTCTCTATGTGCTTTGCTTTCATGCACAACTGTTGCTTTTTTTTCCCACTGACATGCCTTTATCTTAAATCATCTCATTATTTTTTTCCATCTAATTTTCTTCCCCTGTCTTGCTAAGAATGGGGGCTGGGCGGCTTTGTAGGCACCAAGGTCAACCCACCACATCAAACTAAGCCTGGTTTGTTATAAAGAGTTAAATTCTCTAGTTTACTGTTTTGCTAATGTCTTAAGGGGATTCTGGCTTTTAAGGTTGAACTGGCATCCTAGGCAAAGAGTTTACAAAGTACATGGGTTTAACAGGAATTGTATCAAAGGTTCTTTCTATTTCACAGGGTTTTTTTCAGTCAACTTAAATTCACAGCAGCTTTGCTTCTAGTGTTAAACTGCAGGAGCTTGCAAATTGTCTTGGATAGAAAATGAAGATGGCATCTCTGGGGGAAAAATGTAACCTGCCATGTGTAGGAAGACTGTGCTGTACGGATACTTCCAGTCCTCAATGCAGTTTGTGGTGCAAAGGGGTAGGATGCTCAGAAAATCAGTGTTATTTCTCAGAGATCACACGGGACAATTTTTGAAAAGTCACTTCTCACTCATGTGACTTCCATTCCACCTGCCCCAGAAAGCTCAGAAATTCAGCAAAGCCACAGTAGTGAAAGAGACAGGAAAACTGCCAAAAAAGCTCAGATGGGGTAACTTTGTGGATGAAGAGGATGCTGGCAGCAGGTTGCAGAGGAGCACGGTGGGCTGGCCATGCTGCATGTCCCCCTGTGCTCAGCTCCTGAGCAGGGGCAAGGAGAAAGCAGCCCGAGTGCTTCTCTGAGGGAGTCACAGGTGTCTGCAGGAGGTGTTATGTTCACCAGTGAGTGACTGGCTTTATCTTATAAGCTTTTCAGATAATGGTCTTTCAATTAATGGTTAAATAAAACCTTTTCTGTACCAACACCTGCCCCAGCTGTGGTTAGGTGACACCACCCAGGACAGATCTGTCCCCAGGAGGAGGGCAGCACCTCACACGTGCACTCCTGGAGGAGCAAGTCTTTCTGTACTGTCTAGAATTTGTGGCTCTCGGTCACCTGATACTGATTTTAGATTTTTTACTGTTTTTTGGGGGGTGAAAGCACAGGGAACACACTTGCTTGGGTCCTCTGTGTGGCTGCCTGCTGCTTTGGATAGGGAAGGGGCTGGGCAGGGGCATCCCTTCCTGTCCTTCTGTCTCATCATAGAATGGTTAGAGTTGGAAGGGACCTTAAAGATCATCCAGTCCCAACCCCCCTGCCATGGGCAGGGACACCTCCCACCAGACCAGGTTGCTAAAAGCCCCATCCAGCCTGGCCTTCAACACTTCCAGGGATGGGGCATCAACAACTTCCCTGGGCAACCTGTTCCAGTGTCTCACCACCCTCACAGGAAAGAACTTCTTTCTAATATCTAATCTAAATCTTCCCTCTTCCAATTTAAAACCATTACCCCCCCATCCTATCCCTACACTTCCTGACAAAGAGTCCCTCCCTCTTCCAATTTAAAACCATTACCCCCCGTCCTATCCCTACACTTCCTGACAAAGAGTCCCTTTCCAGCTCTCCTGTAGCTCCCTTCAGATACTGGAAGGCTGCTATCAGATCTCCCCGGAGCCTTCTCTTCTCCAGGCTGAACAGCCCCAGCTCCCTCAGCCTGTCCTCATAGCAGAGGTGCTCCATCCCTCTAATCATCTCTCTGCTGGACCCGTTCCTACAGTTCCATGTCCTTTCTATGTTGAGGACTCCAGAACTGGACACAATACTCCAGGTGGGGTCTCACAAGCGCAGAGCAGAGGGGAAGAATCACCTCCCGCGACCTGTTGCTCATGCTTCTTTTGATGCAGCTCAGGATGGGGTTGGCTTTCTGGGCTGCCAGCGCGCACTCCCAGGTCATGTTGAGCTTCTCATCCACCTCTTTGTAGCTATCTCTGTGTTTCTACAAACCCTAGGAAGCATGATTTCGCATCAAACTTTTTATTCCAAGAGGAAATCCCTGCCAAGGGAAAGCTGTCGTTCTGAGGGGAAAAAGTCTTGGGGGAAAATGCTGCCAGCTCAGTAAACAGGCTTGTTATTCCCATTTCATCTGTTCCCTCCCCACGCCCCGCCTATTCTATGCCAGTTTGCAAGTGTCATGTCTGGAAACAGACTGAAACTTGTCTGACAGACCTTTAAAACAGAGCCTAAATTTGAGATGTGTCCTGGAAGAGCGCGGAGCTGCCCCACGCGCTGCTGCCTTATAAGTAGCACGGGATTTAGATAAGCTGGGCTGTTTCTGGTAGAGGGAAAGGATGCTGACAGCTGGAGGGATTGATTTGCCTTTCTCACCAATTTGCTCATCTCGGAGTAGCTCTCGGGGGAGCGTGACAGCGTGGAGGAGCAGCACGTCAGAGCAGGAATAATGTCATGCAGCCCAATGGCTGCAGGAGATCTCGGTTCGGAGCTCCTCTGGGGGCGGGTATAAAGGAGCAAAAAGTAGTGGCGAGGTGAACAGGAGAGAAGCAGGAGGCAGGAGCATCCTCTGGCTCCTGCTGCTGGTACCCAGGCTGAGGGAGGGGAGGACGTCTCTCCGGGCACCCGGCGTGAGCGCCGCTCCTTCGCTCATGAGCTGTTCCCAACCTGGAGGAGCAGAGCGGCGTTCCAGAGATGTTGCCCTGCTTTGTCTGGCTCTCCCTCCCCGACTTGCTTAACGCCTTTGCCACCCCGGGAAAGTTGCTCTTCAATGGGAGCCTGGAGGAGCCTTTTGTAATCCCAAACATCTCAGGTTTCTTTTCCTGGGATAACGACAGCCTGGCGGAGTGGCAGAGCTTTGTGGGCAGGAGCCAGTATGGAGCGGAGTCGCAGAGCATCACGGTGAAAGCCCTGCTCGTGGCAGCCTACTCCTTCATCATCGTCTTCTCCCTCTTCGGCAATGTCCTGGTGTGTCACGTTGTCATCAAGACCAAGCGCATGCACTCCGCCACCAGCCTGTTCATTGTCAACCTGGCTGTAGCCGATATCATGATCACTCTCCTCAACACGCCTTTCACACTGGTAAGACCGGGGCAGAGATGCCATAAAGGCTTTGCGGCCGCTCCGGTGGCATTTTCGTCTTTACACCTCTACAGGCAGTGCATGGATGTCTTGCAGATAGCTGTCCAGTCCAAATTATCAAGGCTGGAGTTATCTTCGGAAAACTCCATATGCCTTTTACTTCTCTAATTCCTGTTATCTAGTTGAAGACCTGAAATCATCCATTTGTCAAAAGTGGTCCTGATAGCACTTGAACAACAATAACCTCGCCGTGGTTAAGCACTTTATAGTATCTGGTCATTTTTTTATTTTTTTTTCCTCTTCTCTAAAGTACTTCCAAGGTAATACTGCAAACCTCTTGAGAAAAAATTATTAATGCTCGCCATCGGTTTACAAGCTGCACTGAGAAGCTGTAGTTTGCTTTGAAATAAGATGAGGTGTACAGGTCAGCCCTATCCTGTAAGGAGGGCTCTCAGCAAAAAATGGATGTATTGGCTCAATAAACTACAAAAGGACACACTGTGAAGAAAACAGAACAAACCTTTGGTGGTGCTCTGCTGTGTTTTCCTGGAGGAGCAGCACTAGCTTGCCTTCTTGGGCTTTGGCAGCCAGAAAGTTATCCAATTATACAAAGAACCTACTGTTTTAAAAATAACTTTTACGTAGCATGAGGAATTATGTGCCAGAAGCATCTCAGATACCTGTAAGCACGTAGGAGTGCACAAAACTAATGGTACTCTGGTTTTAGGCTCGTTTTGTGAACAGCACCTGGATATTCGGGAAGGGGATGTGCCACGTCAGCAGGTTTGCGCAGTACTGCTCCCTCCACGTCTCTGCCTTGACCCTCACAGCCATCGCCGTGGACAGGCACCAGGTGAGAGCTCTCTGAAGCAGGCAGCCACAAAGCTTGGCAGGGCATAATTAAGGTGAGAAGGGATGGTCCCATGTCCTTTCCTTCTCAGCTTCCTCATTAACGTAAGACTCGTGAGGAGCAGACAAGGCAGGGAAGCATTTCTTGCCGTCATATGGAAAGAATAGTTTCAAGCCTGCTGCAAGGTGGGAGGTGGGAGATGTCCATCACCCTGCAATTAAAACCAGCTGGGGAACAGGAGCTTTTCTGTGGTGAGGAATCTAGTAGCAATCAAGCAGAGGGAAAGCCCAAGACTCTGACAGGAATATATGTGGGCAACCCTGCTCTGGGGTGGTTTGTCTGGCCTATGGAGAAACAGTGTTGTGATGCAGGGACATCCACAGCTCTGTCTTCCTTCACTTTGGTGTCTCTCACCCCTTCGTACCTCGCAGGTACTGGAGAGCTGATTGTACCATACTGGTGTTTGTCACAAGCAGAGCTCTGTTGATAATGGGCTCAAAACTGGGGACAGTCTAGAGTCACCCAACAACCACGTGAAACAGACCAGTAGAGTCGACATTTTCTGCTAGAAATCTAAGTTTCCAGAAAAAGCACTGCCTGCCAGGAGCATCCCCAGGGAGCTCTGGTTCAATCACAAACCTATGACTCTGGGTCAGTGATACTGAAGAGTCTGAGACTATTTTCTCCTTTTTTTTCTTTTGCTATTGACTAAATTGAATCTGGAAATAAATGTGTCTGAAAGACACACTCGTACCCAGCAGTTCTCCCCACCTAGACACAAATACTGAAATAAGAGGATAGGACTGGGATCTGACTTTACCCATTTCTGTGGAGGAAGAATTCAGGCTTTCATATACAGCTTACAGTCTGTGGGAGCTGGGTGAAGACAGTCCTCCTACATGTTGAATTTCCATTTGGGTAATAGATTTTAGGCTGAAAGATTATATAAAAAAAAAAAAAAAAGAAATGAAATAACTATTTCCTTATACGGCATAAGTCTGAATATTGGCTTATTTTGCACAGGTTATAATGCACCCTCTGAAACCTCGCATATCTACTGCAAAAGGTGTTATCTACATCTCTGTAATCTGGATCATGGCAACTTGTTTTTCCCTGCCACATGCCATCTACCAAAAACTCTTTACTTTTGAATACAGGTAAGGACGTGCTTTACTTTTCCCCACAGTCTCCCTGGAGACCAAGCTCTCAGTGGTCATACTTTGACATCTTCTACTGAAAGCTCTGAGCTTATGATGAAGTCAGACAAATATGGATCTAGTCTTTAATTTTCATTTTGGATTCCTTTTGCAATGGCTGATATCCTGCTCTTGTTTCTAATTCTGATTATTTAATCTTTATTCTTTCACACTAATCACCTGAGACAGGCTAAGAAGTTAGAATATCTGACCTGGACCCTCTGTCTCTATGCATTTTACACGATCTACCAATCTGACTTGTTGACGTAGAACAGAAATGGGCAAAAAAACCTAAAACTTAACAGGCTTTAATCTACTCTTCGGCCGTGCCAAAGTGAAAACAATCTGCCTCAGCTGCTTGTTCCATAAAATGCTGTCATGAGCCTTGATATTTGGAAAGTGCTTTAATGAAGAAAAGGTCCTTAATATGTGCAGAGACTGTGTTTCTGTTTGCCAAAGGACAGAGACTAAAAACCCATTTCTGTGCAGCTGGAAATTGTGTAATTGATGAAATTCATAAAATTATCATAAGGTCACGAATGCTCACGAGAAATTATCGGCACATTTCTCACAGGCTGCTCCGTGGCTCCAACCCTTTGACAGCAGAGCTCTGCTGAACGGTGACATGTATAAATGAAGGGTCTGCCCCCAGCTTTATGGCAAGAGCCCTCTCCCTCCTGCCCTGTTGTTTCTGGTGAACTTCTCCCGTGGTGCCGGCCATACTCTGTCTCACCCCCTGTCCCGTATCTCCCCTTGCAGTGAGGAAGTTACCCGATGCCTGTGTCTGCCGGATTTCCCAGAGCCTGCTGACCTCTTCTGGAAGTACCTCGACTTAACGACCTTCATTTTGCTCTATGTCCTGCCCCTTCTGATCATCTCTGCTGCCTACATGACGGTGGCCAAGAAACTCTGGCTGCGTAATGTCATTGGGGATGTCACCACGGAGCAGTATTTTGCCCTTCGTAAGAAGAATAAGAAGACCATAAAGATGCTGATGCTTGTCGTCATCCTCTTTGCTGTCTGCTGGTTTCCCTTGAATTGCTATGTCATCCTCCTCTCCAGCCAGACCATCCACACCAACAATGCCCTGTACTTTGCCTTTCACTGGTTCGCAATGAGCAGCACCTGCTACAACCCCTTCATCTACTGCTGGCTCAACGACAGCTTCCGATCAGAACTGAAGGCTTTGCTCAACATGTGCAAAAAACCTCCCAGACCCACAGAACAAAGGCTTCCCTCCATGGTTCCATCCTATCGACTGGCTTGGCCAGAAAATGGCAACTTCAAGAAATTGCAGGTCTCCCATGTCCTTCCATCAGCCTCCAACATCCAGTCAGGAAAGACAGACATCTCTGCAGTTGAGCCGATAGTAGCTGTGAGCTAAGCGGTGACCACATATAGATCTGGCTAAAGCTGCAATGGTGGGAAGATGTGGAGCTCTCACCTACTTCGGGACTGTGCAACCACATATGATAAAGCCAAGAAGGAAGTTCTGCAGGAGGCAAGGTGAAAGAGCTGGATGTTTAATCCAAGCATGGAGCCCCTGAAGGAGAGAAAGCAAACTCTTCCTAGGAAGGAACTCTCTTTGTCAAGTTGACATTGGATCAGCTTGGAGGACAAGATTCTCTGCATGTATGTTGCTGTTATCTGCATGACTAGGCCTTTTTATCACTGGGGATATGTGTGTGTTTGGCTGGTATTTACACACTAACACAACAATCTAATCACATCAGGCTTCCTTTCTCCTTTTCTAAGTCTCTTAGTAGCAGCATGGAAGTGGTTGAGATGTAGACCTTTAGATTGTTGGATGGATGGGAAGGCATCCCTTCTGAACTGAGTCCTGACGGGTCAAGATCTGCTCAGAATGAATCAACAGATATATTTCACAAATCCATTTTTGGAGGAAATACTCTCAGAGAGGAGGAGAGTAAGGTGATAATTGAAAAAATAGCAGTCTCATACCTCAGAGGCACTTTTTCCAAGGTAGGTTTGAAGAAGAATGAATGCCCATTCTTTGCATAAACAGATGGTGAACTCCAGCCTCTTAGCCCAGCATCTGCCACCAGTGCTGAATCACACAGACTTTTTCTTTCCTGAGATGAAGTAATGAATATTCAGAAATTTTTTCTTCAAATAGAGAACTAAACACCAAAAACTTTTAAGAACATTTGCCATACCATCCACAGCTGGAGAATGGGTAATTAATCACTGCTCTGAGTTTCTACTAGAACCTTTTGATCAGAGCATCTCTGCATCGCTGTGAAGTGGCAGCTAAAGGATCCCAGGGTTTGACTTTTTTTGTCTTTGAATGTTGTTCTCTTACCCTATAAAGCACCTGGGTACTTCTTAGGTCAGACATTTGGGACATTTTATTCCAAGTAGGAGGCTAGTTCTCTGGAATCGGTTCATAAATGAACTGCTTTGAGAGACCAGATGATACCTGTGATAGCAAGTATTAAAAGAGGAACATTTCTCTGCAAAATATTCTCTGGTGATTACACAATTTTGGTGCATTTAAAGACAAGTGAGATGTGTCCTTTTGGGGGTAGCTAAGAAAATTATTGTGACTGCTTCTGTCTGGAGTGGTTTGCAGAACTTAATGTTCTTAGCAGAAGAATATCTGATTTTGAATCATAAAAAAAAGAGCAATCCAAAATCTGTACCTTGTGTTACACAGGAGCAGTAACTGTCCCTGTGCTGTGGAAATCAGCTTGAATGTCACACCAGGGTGCCCCATTCCACATTTAGCTTGCAGCAGACAGCAGTGAAGTGAGAAAAATCTTCTTTTTATAAATGGCTATAAAAGGGGGTGGAAGGGGGGAGAAGAGAAAATGTTTTTCTTCATGTCCTGTAATAAAATTCCATTTGTGAAATCATTTTAAGACTTGTGCAGGTCTCTTGCACCTGCGTATTTATAAGAGACTGGAATACCTAGCACTCCTTACAGCTAACCTGTGCTTTCACAAGGCGTTTTGTCTCTCACTTTGAATCCAGTGCAATTTTACTACCCATTCTCATGGTCCTATGAGTCAGGGTGCTTCATATCATTGGTATGCAAAATCAAACCTGCCTGTGACAACCCCTTAAACCAAGTTCCATTTCCTCCCTTAACATTTGCAAGTGGTCAGGCAGTTGGACTAGGTCATCACTGTATCACAGAATGACATGGGGTTGGAAGGGACCTCTGGAGATCATCCAGTCCAACCCCCCTGCCAAAGCAGGTCCTACTAGAACAAGATGCACATGAACTTGTCCAGGCAGGTTTTGAATGCCTCCAGAGATGGAGACTCCACCAACTCTCTGGGCAGCCTCTTCCAGTGCTCTGCCACCCTCAAAGTGAAGAAGTTCCTCCGTCTTTTTAGATGGAACTTCTTGTGTTCAAGTTTGTGCCCATTTCCTCTTGTCCTCTCACTGGGCACCACTGAAAAAAGACTGACCCCTTCCTCTTGACATCCACCCTTTAAGTATTTATAGGTGTTTATAGGAGTAACTTCTTCACTTTGAGGGTGGCAGAGCACTGGAACAGGCTGCCCAGAGAGGTGCTGGAGTTCCCGTCTCTAGACACTTTCAAAACCTTCCTAGACATGTTCCTGTGCAACCTGCTCTAAGTGGACCTGCTTTGACAGAGGGATTGGACTAGATGATCTTCAGAGGTCCCTTCCAACCCTGTGTAATTCTGTGAGAGAGGTTGCAAGTTAATGATCAGTTGGAGCTCACGGACAGACTGGCAGCAGAGGTGAGCCTCAAGTGGTTCTCAGCCTTCCTAACACTTTAATACAGTTTTGCCAAGACAGAACCATTTGGACCAAGCCATGTTTTACATCAGGGGTCTTTTTTTCCCTTTCAGTGAAGGTGGCACAGTTGTTTTCAGAGACACATATCTTATAACAGATTCTGCAGCTAGATGCTTGTATGTAGCTTTGTCTGGGTCCAGAGGCTTGTGATCAGAACTCAGTAAGATATTTTTTCTGAAACTGAACGTAACCTTTGGCCATCTTAAGATCCACATTCTTTCAGTGCCATTATCATCCTTTAAAGACCTACACCTGTAGAAGCTTTCTGTAGCTCCAGCACTCAAGATCCTCAAATGCCCAGTCACAGCAATGTTTGTTCCTGGTGGGTCTGAGCTCTGCTGGTTACAGCTCTGATCCTGCACCCCTGCTCTGGGTGGAAGACCTTTCTCCTCTGGGCTCTGACCAGTGATGGATCTGGGCACAGAGTGGGTGTCTAAGTGCTGAAGCTGTTTGGTTTAATCCCAGGGCAGAAGAGAAGTGGACCTGGTAAAAATTAAAAAAAAAAAAAAAGCCAGATTGGACAATGATCCTGAACAGCCTGGTCTAGGGACGGGTGAGTGGCTGGTGGACAGCGCAGGCACAAGTTTTAGAGAGAACAGAAGTGTGCAAGAGAAGGACAAGCCCATTGTTAAAGCACTAGAAATGGTGAGCTTGGTAACTGTACGTAATACACCCTGCTACAAATTATTTAACACAGAACAGAGAAATTTCTGATGAGTGTTTCCTAATTAGCTATTTTTCATTTTCTTCATACCTGATTTGGGATTCCGGAGAAACATTTTGCATTCACCCAGTGGTGCTGAAACCAGTGGGGGTTGTGGGCACACGAAGTGCAGTGTGATGCAAACTATTCCAAAGACATCACGTCCTGGACAATTTAAATTGGGCATCATGGATATTTTTTCATTCCACCCCAGCTCTATGGCACACCAGATGGTTCTTTTAAAATGTGAATACAGCCATTGATGCGTAACCTGCATTCAGATACCATCTCGGTGACTGTGAAGGGATGGTCTGAGTGATGAAAAAATGAGGGACATGTACAGGGGGGAGATTGTGTTCTTTCTTTTTCCCTTTTGTGTGTGTTTGCCCATCTGCTGCAGCTGGGCTTTTGACTACCTTTCAGTTTTTCATAGAATCATAGAATGGTTAGAGTTGGAAGGGACCTTAAAGATCATCAAGTTCCAACCCCCCTGCCATGGGCAGGGACACCTCTCCCTAGAGAAGGTTGCTCAAAGCCCCATCCAGCCTGGCCTTGAACACTTCCAGGGATGGGGCATCCACAACTTCCCTGGGCAACCCGTTCCAGTGCCTCACCACCCTCACAGTAAAGAATTTCTTCCTAATATCTTATCTAAACCTGTTCCATTGTTTCACCACACAAAGACCCTATTTTTGCTCTTGTGCAGTACTTTGAAACAGATGGTTTAGTAGCCAGCCTTAGAAAAAGAGAAGAACAAGCCTGTGAGGGACATTGTTGTGAGAAGAGGCAAGTTGTTCCAGAGCATGTAGGGATCGTGCTGTTGGGAGGCTTTTCTTTCTCCTCCAGGAATATAATGAATCAGAGCTAAATGTGAGGCATTATGGAAAGGGGAGAGCATTTTATTTTATCTGACTTTCTAAACAAGTCATTTCTCCACCCTCAAGCCCACATCCTCAGAAGCACCTGGACCTGTGTACCCCAGAGTGGCCTGGCCAGCCTGACTCTTGTACAACGCAGAGCTCAAGGGCTGCTGGCTACTAACTGCTCCTTACTTTTTTTGGGTTCCTTTTTGTTGACAGCAATGAACTAGGTTTTGCATGGTCATCTTACACTCTTTAAGAGTCAATGATTATTATTGTTATCTTTTCCCTCAAAATCTTGCTCACTTCTGCTTCCATAAATCCTAGGCAAGACATGCTGGCTTTTCCCCTCCTTTTCAGGGTCTTTATAGATAAAGACTGTCCTTCTGTTGGGGTGAAGGGAGAGCAATGGTACAAGTGTTGTGACCTTGTGGCTGTCTTCCTGTCACCCCACCACAGGTCTTCTGCTGACAGCTTTACCAGAGCGTAGCCCTCTAGCTCTGGGGTATTGTGTTCCCCAGAGCTCACCAGTTTGGCTGCTGTCAGTCATGCCCTCAGTTATCAATATAGGTCATTCTTTCAAACATAGCTCAGTTATTTCCCCTGGAGATTTCACACAGGTACCCCTGAAGCAGATTGAGAACGTGACAGAGCTGTGTCCACTGGATAACAGCGAGTACGCAGGGCACTGAAGAGCTGCTCATTGCAGGAAACCCACAAAGCCTGAGCACAGGAGTTTTGTTGAAAAAATGAATTGCATTTGGAGAATGCATCTTCTGGCATATGAATAAGGGAACTCAGTGAAGGTCACATAGGTGAAGCTAGTGTTAGCGTCTCCAAAACCTTGAATGGCTGCCTCTGCAACTTTTACGATTTAAGGGGCAGTGGGGGGGGGGGAGGAGG